>CAJNIZ010006413.1:84434-95544 GCA_905231905.1 Symbiodinium pilosum
TTTAGGGTTTGGGGGTGTGGGGTGTTGGGATTTTCGGGTTGTTGGGGTTTAGAGTTTTCTGGGGGGGTTATGGGGTTTAGGTGATCAGGGGGAATGTGGCAGTGGGTTCAGAGGATTAGAAAAGGGGATTCTAGGTATTCATGATAGGGATCCGCAATGAAATATAGGGATTGTTATCGGGTATTATGTGTAGCAACTACTTCAGGGTTCTCTGGCTCATAGGGATGGTTGTTGCAGGAATGGAGTGTCTTGAATCCCCACAAGGTACCAGGTAGTTGAGGGAGCCGGGGGTTTGGGGGTAATTTGAGGGGCTGGGGAGGTTCAGCTTTATTAAGAGCAGCTGTACGGACAGCCCAACTACCATAAGAGGAGAAAACGTACAGGGGAGAACGTGGAGGAGGAGGAGGAGGAGGAGGCGGAGGAGTCCGTACGAATACTAGCATGGCCGTGATACGTTGGAATTAACATGGTGGCAACCTTTATAGCGCAGAAACTGCAATCCTCACATCCAAGGGTGGAAGACAGGCAAACGCTGCCTCCAACAAACGCATGTAGCTTTAGATTACGTTCGAGTGTCGCGCTTCGGGGTGGCCTTGCAGTTCATCCGGGCATAGTCGACTTCCTCTACTGGGGCTACACGAAGTTATCTGTTTGTCACATGTTTCCGCTGAGGTTAGACGGCTAGAGGGCTCCAGTTTGGGAAAATTGGCTTTTGTGGTTTGAGGCCTTGGGATGAGAGGCAGAAGCCTGTTGGGTCTAGGGTTCCAAGAATCCCAGTTGTAGCTGTCAGCCAGGAAGTTTGCTGCAGTCGTACAGTAAAGGGAGGTACTTGGTGAGAGCATCATATCTACACAGGGACCTATTGTGGTCTTGTGTGAAGCCCATAGCCTGAATCTAGCTTTGCAAAGTTGGTATCTTTCAGCAATGTGGTTGTACGTGCTTGAAAATTGGGCTTCAGCGCAGACGTAAACTAGCTCGAAGTGCAGCCGATGCAAGGTGACAACAACTACGACCACTAGGCAAACTATGCCGCCGACCACCGCAGCACCCTCCACCACACCAGGAAGCGGCCTGGTGTGCGTCCCCACGGAGGCCAGGTGTGGACTCGAGGGTCTCCTAAGTAGAGGCCTAAAACATTCGCGAGTTGATGTATACGATGCTAAAAGTATCATAAGCATTTGGAGGGGATCCTCCACACCTTTTTGGTCCTGAGTCCTTGGCTCTCAAGTTCTCGACCCAGCCTATGCAGAGTGTTGCGATCCTTGTATTTCTCAAGATGATCCCAAGCACACTCAGTTCTAAGGCTTCTGTCTGAGCTGCCCGAACCAAGAAACAGCTTTCGTGGCAGGGTTTGCCGCCTAATGGAGCTACCCTCGAGCACCTGGGCTCCTGGATTAGCTGCAGATTTAGTAAATTGGTTAGAACACATCTTCAGGAGTTGTTAAAATGTAATTACCATAGCTTTGCAAGCCTATTCCATGATTGCGGCGCAAGCATGCAGCTGTATTGAAAAGAAAGTTCTCCGTGTATACTATCGGGGCCCTCATGATTACCAGAATTATGTCCCAGACTCCTTGTAGTGTCATGGTATATGGTGCCTTACATAGACTTCAAAATGATATTGATAATTATTCAGACATGGCACAATCCCTGCGAACCTCTCGGCAACCGCAGATTCTATTTCATTCTTCACGCTCTTTTCCATGTAGTTCTCTGTTATTGGTAATTTGCTAGGCCCCACAAACCATCAACCCCAAAGCACTGGATCCTTGGTCTGTGAGACACCACGGCCTTTTGCTGGATTCCGAATGCATCATACTCTATATATGTATACGCACACAGAAAATATGTATATACTGTCTGCCAGGACATAATATTAATATAGTGTAGCAAATACGTATATACATGCTTGACAGGTTCTCTTTTAAATGTGTTTGTCTTCTATGGAGAGATGTAGAGGGGCTCTGATGAGGGCATATGCGGACGGTGTGGGGCACGAAGCTAACAGAACATGAAGATAGCGCCAACCTGACTACGGCATGCGCATAAATCTTTCCCTGAAAGCATGTTTCGACAGCACTCTCATGTGCTTTGCTGGCCAATAGTAACTTAACAATGCAGACAGTCTCTGTGAAATGCGGATGACTATTAGGGAGTCGCCTTCTGGAGACCCCTGTAACTAGGACGATACTTCATAGGAGTACGCTGCAGGGCCTCCAACTCTCTCAAATAGCCAGGTGACACAACGCACGCCATCACATTTTTTTTTTTTTTCGGGGTATGTTGGTATTGGAACCCCCCTGAATTTCTGACTAGTCATCCGAAACACTTCAGCTGCCAAGGCGCTGCAAGGTTTGTGCCGAGGGCTACAAGTGGTGGCCCTGCAACACGGACCCGGCAATCTGCGGCCTGGTTTCGATCACATGGGTTCTGTCTTCTCTTGTCAGCTGGTCCATGTGTGGTTTCAGAAAATTTTGGTCTTTTGTTTCGTGTTGCTTCCTGGTGGCTAAGTCTAAACATGATCAAGACGTGTTCTTTGTTATTTTCAAGCTACTACCTGCCAGCCTGGCCTGAACAGTGAGCAGTAGACTTAATCTCAACCTACTGCAGAATCTGGAGTATGGGGGACCTGATCCTCGACAATCTCCGCAAAAAATGATTACATTGAGGAACCCACCCCAGAAGCTGAACTTGCTTATGCAGCTTTCTTGATGGCACCTTGTGTGGTTTTGAAGCACATTCAGCGAGATTGCAGAAGATTTCGCAGACTAGGTTCTTCTTCTCTACATTCGTACAATCGGGAAGATGTTCTTGGGTTTATTCAAAAACACGCCGAAAGGTCAAGGACAAGGACTTTTAGAGTTCATACATCGAGCGAAACTGCGGACGCCATGCCTGCTTTCCTGTGGGAGCGCTTCCTTGTGGTCGGGATGCACCTGAAGATTCTTAATGAGGGGGGGCCCAAGTTCAAAGGTGCCTGGAGGGCTGGAAGTAGCGAGAATCTTCCACTTTCTTCGAAATCAGTTGGTGCTTCACAAGCTCTTATGAGCAGACAGCCTTGACTATACATCCTTGAGCCACGGCTGCCAGCTATGTGCTTGATGTTCCAACTGCCCGCGCGAAGAAGAAAATCCTGCAGTCATAACAACTCTCCGGCAAGGACTTCCAACGTACCATTGTCAGAAGGATTTTTCAGTTTTTTTGCCCAGAGTCACGTAACTTCCGCTGGTCAAAGTTGGGAGCCTAAATCTTTCATCCCTGAGCCGAACCCCCCTGAGACAAGCTGCAGACCTATGTCCCGCATCACGAAGCGCTAAACCCCTCAACCCCCAAAACGCCTCCACAGGCCCTCAGAATCCCGAATCCCAGGCACTTGCACGGCGGTCTGATGCCATGGCCTCTGTTTTTGGGAGGGGGAAATAAGGGAACATATTGGGGCTATGTAGGGATAACGGAAAAAGAAGGTGGAAACTATTAAATGTATAATGGGGTACATCTTGGGATATTAGTAGGGGAATAAGGTTATATGCTGGGGTTGTGTAGGGATCATGGAAAAAAGCATGCCTGGACACTTACTTTATACTAGGGTATCTATTGGGGTTATAGCAAGGGAACAAGGAAGACATTGGCGGGCCTGGGGGACCTGGATTTGAGCAAAACCTCTTCCGATAAGATTTATGCGCTTGTTGAGCCCTTGTGCATGGCCGAAGAAGGAGCGCTTATAGAGTGCTCATCACCGGGCTAATGACCCTGCTTATCCTCCCTTGGGAGCCAGACCCTGAACTACCTTCACAAAGAATCTCTCAGGTCTGGTTCTTTGCAGCCAAGCGAAGAATCTAGAGGTTCAGGCAAAGAATCTACAGGTTCCGGCTGTGGCTGAAGGGTTTAGGGTCTCAACAATCCGGGTCCACGTGTATAAGTGTGTAACCCCCAAAACCATGCAATCCTTTTACAATTGCACGCCTTCAACCTGTGAAGCTTGATGTATGTCTTCTAGCATGGAGACTCTTTGACTGGCCTGTGACGAGATTTTTTAAATTGGTTGACTGCAAGCCCATCAATTTCATACTCCCAACCAGAATTGCTTACATTTCGGAATCTGCACCCCTGATAAAAACCGCCATAGTGGAAGTGGGGCTGCGTCATCATCCTGGGGTCTCTGCCCAACACCACTGCCCGTAAGACCTTCATTCCAAAGTCCACTGAACCCAAATTCTTTCCGCCACCTCGCTAGAACCCATTCCTTCGTCAGGTCCGATTAGCTGCTGGAGAGGGAAGAATTCAGTAATTCGAAGCGGGCGCTCTGGGGCCTCCCAGATGGCAAAGGGGAGGGGGAAGCAGGTTAGGGGCATGCCCATCAAGATATAAAGAATGTCAGAAGGGTGCGGGATTGTTCACGTCTCCGAGGACATAGGAGCTTCAGTTTCCCACAGGTCCTACAAATTAAGATGATTAAGGTTCATTATGTAGAGTCGGCTGCCGTGTTTAGCTGTAGATGCTAGCGGAAGAGTCTAGTTTTGTGTTTTGGGTGTGGTATTCTAGTTATGAAGGCATGAGCATATGGGCTGCTGGCTCTTAGTCTCTGGCTTCGGAAGGCTTAGGTCATTCCCTCTGACAACATCTTCTTCTTCTTCTGATCTGGGATTGCATGGCAACCCATTTTTTGGTATGGTGGTGATTAACCCCTATTTAGGTGCCGAGTCCTCAATGGCCACAAGTTAACCCACTCCTCGTCAAGTCAGCGCACTCCTCGACAGGTGTGTGCAGTAAGCATATCACCAGTGGTAGCATCGCCAATTCAGCGCCGATATTATCAAGCAGTCCTACTGGAAGACGTGGTGGAGAACACATTTCAGCAGAATCCCAATCCTAGCGGTTCATTGGAAGAGATTCGGAAATTCAAAGTCCCCTCTTGCCGCTTGACCCGCACAGATTCTGACAGCTGACTATAGTTACGTGCGTACTCTTCTCCGGGCGCTTCTTGTATAGCATAGTATAGCTGGCATGTGTACAGTCGAGCCTCAGCCCCTGCAAAAGTTGCGGGCTGCTGGGAGCTTTTTTGGCCGACTTTTGGGCGGTGAAAGGCCCTTTGAGGCCGTAGCCTAGCATTGCCAGTTATCTGGCACAGCCACTGACAGCTTGGAATGCTTAGGGTCTCAGCTCTGCAGGGGAGAAGGCCCGGTGCGGGCGTTAGGACCCTGCGGACTCTTGGCCCTGGGCATGCCTTGGGTATTCTGGGCAGGCGGCGTGTGAGCTACAATGGCCGCGCGAAGTCTCCCCGGGCCTCCTGACGCTGCTGTTTTGTGGAGTGGTGGAAACAGGGTGTAGCTTGGGCGTTTCGGGTATAGGACATCTGAAGGGTGAGTAGCTTTATAAAAGTTGCAGCACAGCACGGACATTGAATGCAACAGAGTTTGTGATGCTGACGATGTTGACGACGAGATGCTACTACTGCTGATGATGTTGATTTCAATGCTAGGTGGTTATTTCGCCAGCAGCAGCACAGTTGATGGCAGTGATAGTGGTGGTGGCTGTCGCGACTGTAATGCCAGGAGGGGTAGGAGTAAGAGGATTCGTCGTGGTGGTTACAACGTAGCCAGCGGCATCGGTGTGGTTGCTTAGCACAGGTTTCGCATGAATTGCGGGATGGTTTTAGGTGCACAGGCTTACGAATACAAAAGTTAACCTTCCTACGTTTATCATGAATCATAAGGTGCAACTTATTCCTAAAAGGGCTTACGCAAAGCCAAGAAAAGGCAGGAAATTATGAGAAATCTCAAAAGCCAACCCGATTTTTTTGAGACTCTTGCAGCACATTCCTAAGAAACATTTCATGAAACAGAAAAATGATGTTTGGCAAATCAAGCAAGGATTGTTTTACATCGGTTCCCCTGTGCAAGCCCGATAGCAACAATGAACGCCTAGGACCTAGGAAGTAAAGGAGATTTCCAATTCAAACTCAACTTCCTTTCTGTTATTGTATATAATTTCCGATATAAAAGCCTCGTGAAATCCGCTGAGCCCAAAGAGATCCACTGCCCGTGAAAGACGTTTTTCCCTCCAAATGAAGTCTAGCAGGACTTTAGGCCTCCAGATGCATTCCAACCTCAATCTGGAGGCTTCCAACACCAGTTCTGACCTCACAAAGTCCCCTGAGCCTGTAGGTATGGGAAAGGTGTAAAAGGAGTGGATTTGGTTGCTCTCGGCTGGGTGGCTCTCAGCTTTAGAAGCAGCAAGGGGGGGGATACATGATGGCAACTGCTTAGTATCGCTGGGTGATATTGAGTTATTGCCGGCAAAGGGGTCCCACATTGCAATGCTTTTTGTTGAGTTCTAGAGACCTACCCTGGCTATTCAAACCCCAGGTTGATGAAATCTCAACAGGTGAGGAGTCCAGACCCAGCCCCCGACTCCCAAAAGCTGCATACAAACGACCCTGTCACCCTTGAACCCTTACTGTACCCTGAAGCCTTTCAACCCACAAGGCTTCAAGCCCTGAAGCCCCTCACTCCAAAAGCTGGGTACATAATTTTACCTGCCGCTATATGAGCTATAGTCTAAACTCCTTAAAGGGCGTAATGCAGGGGATAATCTAGGGGAGTAGTGTACGGGTCACTAATGGGGGATACTAGGAGTTTAGACTATTGCTCAGATCCCCCTACGTAACCTAAACACCCCTAGCTTCCTTTGGTGCCTTAGAACCAACCTTGGGTGGCCAAGACGGCCCCCATCTGCTTGGGATCCCGATGGGGGTCGAGAACCTACGGCCCATGGCCCCCTCAGCGCAGGCCTCAGATTTTGGGTTTTAGGGGTTTTAGGGGTTTAGGGGTTTAGGTTTAGGGTCTAGGGGTTTAAGGTTTAGGGGTTTAGGGTTTAGGATCTGGCAGGGAGTTGGCTCCTTGGTTGTATAAGGATAAATTAGGAATAAGGAAGAAGAACTTGGAAACTACGATTTAGGGTTCAGGGTTCAGGGAGGTTGTCCCCCAATAATCGAGAACCCAATGGAAAGTGAAATGGATAATGAAATGGAAACTGGGATTAGATACGCTATACAGGGGCGAGGGTAGGTTTGGGGGATCATCATTGAACCCATTGCAGGCATTATGTTTGGGGGGTTCTATGGGGAGCACCCATAGAGATTTCCACGGAAACTAATTATGTGTTCCTTATTCCTGGATTCTTCCACTCTTTTGTCTTTAACATGGTTCGAAGTTGGGGTTAGGCCTTAAGAGCTGCGATCTTGAAGTTCAGAGCTCTGGGGATGGGAGGAGGTAGAAGTTTGTGGAGTTTGGATGGTGAGGCAAACTCATTTTGCCTCGTTGATCAACACTTCGCAAACTGCGGTTGTTTGAGCTCAAGTGAAGCTTCTCATGGCTGGCAGTTGAGGGCCACTCATCTAGGCTCGCGGATCAGCTGTTCACGAGCTTCAGGGCTTTCGATTCAGCAACTTCAGCAGTCTGTATGTTTCGGGTGATGGAGCTTTGGGACCTGCTATTCCTGCTAGGATTATCGCTTTAAACTTCAGAGGCTCAAGTTGTATGTCAGGCCAGGGGATCCTGGATCCTTCATGCTAACGCCCAAGGCCAACATCACGCGGACATACTGGTAGCTCCAGCCTCGCCGCAACGGCCAAACCCCATTCGGTAGCCATACGCCTGTGGCAATATAAAAGCCTTCCTACTGGGCCCTCTGGCAACTTGCCTCAAACTCAATACGTGCGCTGAGGCGGTGGCGCCGCTTCTGCCCCATGAGATGGAGCACATCCGAAAGGTCTATGACGAGGACTCTACACTTTCTGTTGCGTGGGTTCATGCCGTGGAGCTAGTTGTTGTGCCGCTGCAGAGGATGCTCCCTGACAGTACATTGTAGCTCTTGGTTAGGCTCTGTCAAAATTCAAGTTTTTGTTTCCGGTTACGCCCACGCGGCGGGCTAGAAAGTAGGAACCAGCTTGTGAAAGCTCATCTTGTTGCACAGCTTTGTCATCAACAAATCGCAGCGCATCTCTTTACCATAAGGAAGGCAGTCCCTTGCTGTTCCAGGATGTTGGGAACAAGAAGTTCGCAGCCATCATCACACCTCGCGAGGCGGGGTCATGCCGGGAACGGTAGGGCGCGTTCATGTTCCTAACTTAGAACAGCTGGATTTAAGCTCAAAAGCGATCGACACTTAGGATATGGCAATGAAGGTGCGCAATCTAGGCTGAATGTTCAATTCAGGCATCTTAGCTTGTCCATTGTAGCGCAGCAGAAATGCAACATAGTCCTTCTGTCCCTGTCTGATTATCGCGTGATGTGTCCCAGAAGCTTCTTCTAGCTTGGTCATATACTTAGGCCCCATCATTAGCTGATCGTTTCCCCCATGTGGTTCAGGGCTTTGGCACGGGGTTATCGGTCTAGGGTTCGATGTTTAGGCTTGAGACTTAGTCGTAGAGAATGGAGGAGCGGATCCCGAAAACTTGCATCCTATGCTATGGCTGCTTTGGGAAAGACTTGAATCCCAAACCAAATAGGCAGCAAACCTGACTAGAATTTAGGGATAAGCGTTAGTCGTAGAAAAACGCAAGGGTTCGGTATGACGACTTCCGAGGTTACCTTCAGGGGCTATCAAGGCAGAGTTATTTGTGAAGGTGTCGTGTGCCAAAGTTAGGTCCCCATTAGCTCCTCACCTACTTTGCGGTGGTGTGATTTTTCATGTTAACCCTAAACCCTAAACCCTCTTTAGGCCACCTGCTGTACCCAGTTGCGGGATACCAGGATGCCCAGATGTTTCGTAGCACGGACCAGCATCGGGTGACGTGCGAGCCACGCGGCTGCAAGCTGGGTGCAAGTCTTCCTTCCTATGCTTGGAGGGTCATGGGGACTTAGTAAGTAGGGTAGTAACCCCTATAACCCATATAAGAACCCCAGTTATCCCAAAGTAACTAGGTTAATAATGAGGATAACTAGGGTTATTACATTGGTTATATGGGTTACTACCCTACTTCTGAGTCCCCCTGACCCTCCAAGTACGGGCTTTAGGGCTTTACGCGTCCTTCTTGTTGTGGGTTCTATTGGTTTTTTTGGTGTTTATGAGCCCTTCTGGGTTAGCTTTAGGCCATTGGGTTTGAGGGTTTTTGGTCAACTCTCCTTATGTACCTCAGGGTCCATGTGGGTTGCACTGGACTTCGGGGCGGAGTTGCAACTTGGGCATGTGGCACACGGTGCATACATGGAAGCTGGCATCCCTGAGTCTATGCCACGTCAAAATTGTAGATGCTGTGGTTTAAGGAGTGGTTCAGGTTTAATGCATGTTGGGGCTGTATTAGGATGATGGAAAAGAAAATGGAAGGTACCATATTACAGGGTTATATGATGCTGTCGTCTGAAGCGTACTTCTCATTCCTTCAGAGCAGGGGTGGACAGTGTGCGCAGTCAATAAGTTCTCAACTCATCAGTGCAACTTGTCGGGAAAAAGTCGCTGACGCTTCCGTCAAGACGGCTTGGTGGTATGGATACTAAGCCAGAGGTCCCTTCGCCGAGACATGGCAGCTCCTGCCCTTTGATGCGCTCTGAGTAACACGCCTCCCTTTTCTTGTCCCTTTTTTTAATGTGGGTATGTAAATACTCGTGTTATAACAGGCAAGATCTTGCATTCATTTAGAAGCGTTAGATAAGACTAGTGCTTCCCAATGTGCACATATATGCATATATGTATTGCTTTGAAGTTTAGAGTTTCCTAGGTTGCGACTCTGGTGCGCCAATTGCTTGTTTATCTGACGATGAGTGTAGGCAGGGGTTTGCTATGATGCTGTTGCGGCCATCAGTATTACTTGTCTTTCCAACTGGAGGTGCATAGTGGAGCTTTACGAGCTACTGTGGCGATGGGGCCATCGGCGGAACAAGAGCCGCAGCACCACGACAGCAAGGTCTCAAGGATTGGGCGCGGTTGTGGGTATCATTGCGGTTGTGACGATAAATATTGCTCATGTTTGTATGAGGATTAGCACCTGACAGGAAGAGAGCCTCGAATTTCAGGCTTTGGTTGCCTGACGATTGCATGAGTAGTGATCGTGAGAAGGAACCAGGGAAGATAAGTTTGATCCTGAGCTTGCTACTCAGAATCTGCATCTCACGGCCTGCTTTTCTCTAGGAATGTAACGCATGAATGAATCTCCTACGTTTAGTCTTGTTTGGTTCGACATGCTCTGCACAGACTCTTGACCAGGCTCCACATGGACCCTAATCCCAAAACCTTAAACCCTACGATCAAGCTCCAGTGGCCCAGTAGCATCCTGGGCGACTTATAAGCTTCCGGGGAGTTTTTGTTCAGCAAGATGTCGCCTTACCGTCGGCACCTCGCTAACACTGCTCGCTTGTGGGCCCTTCTAAGGCTTTGCGGACAACTTTGGTTTCTCCATCCCCGACACAGTCGTCATTGCCAAGGCGAACTGATCTCTGCAAACGGTGTTTGCAGCTTCCTGGGTCAACTGTGCTCTCCGTAGTGTGCACTTTCGACGGGTAACCTGGTACCACAGGATGCGTTCCTTGCAGGCAGAGGATTGCAAAGCCCTGTTGAGGAAGCTCCATAGCCGAGCCCCTGTTTGTTGCAGGATTAGATCAGAATGTCGGGAAAGCACTTTGAGTTCGGCACATAGCTACTCAGGCATTGCACGGTCATTGTACGATTTCCATGCCGCCAGAAGCGTTGAGCTAATTTAGCAGTTGCCCCATGATGTGCGGCCTGTGCCACTTGGAATGTTAAACTCATGGAGCCTGTATCAGAACATCATAGGACTACCTTAAAAGAAGGACTAGTAGGGGCCCAACACAAGGCATTCGCCTACAGGCGAGGCCCAAGCTGATCAGACTTTGACATGCTCCGTGCTGTTGTGCCAAGTTGCAGGGCAAGCCATACGCTTGGTACTTCATCAGCTCCTCGCCTGCAGAAGCAACTTCAAATAGTAGTTTCCAGATTCTTTTCCATTATCCCAGTATAACCCCAATATATACCCTATATCCCTAATTTGAGCTTCTCAGCCAAGAGTTTGTTTTCAAAGCTCTTTGGGCTTAGCTGACATCCTTCAAGCTGCCGTGCTGCGCAGAGCTCGCAACCCTAAACCCTTAACCTTAAA
>CAJNIZ010006414.1:0-17754 GCA_905231905.1 Symbiodinium pilosum
GAAGAAAGCTCTCTGGAAAGAATAGCAGCTGAAGCAGATGTTATTAGCTTTCACCTTCCGCAAAATGGAGAAACCATTGGTTACCTGAACGATGATTTTGTGGATAAACTCCAAAAGCCGGTATACATCATTAATACAGCCCGGGGAAAAATAGTTCACACCTCTGCACTTATCAGGGGACTTCAATCCGGAAAAATAAAAGGAGCTTGCCTGGATGTGTTGGAGTACGAGAAAAGCTCTTTTGAGAATATGTTTAGTGGAAATATACCAGAAGATTTCAGATATCTGCTGGAATCCGATAAGGTTATTCTAAGTCCTCACATAGCGGGCTGGTCCTACGATTCCAATAAAAAAATGGCACAAACCATTGTTAACAAAATAGCCGCTTTGAACCTTTTATAAACATGGAAATCAAACATATACCTAAAGATAACGGAGGCGAATTTGTGATTGAACAAAAGGAAGAAAAAGCCGGGTATATGCAGTATATACTCTTCGGTTCTGGGCGTATGGTTATCCAGCATACGGAGGTAAATCACCACTTACAGGGCACCGGTGCTTCACGTAAATTAGTAAATGCAGCCGTGCAGCATGCCCGGAATAATGATCTGAAAATTTTACCCATATGCCCTTTTGCAAAGGCTGTAATGACTAAAAACAGGGATCAGTATTCTGATGTTTTGGTGGGAGCCTGAACAGTTGTTAATCTCTTTATAGATGTCTTCCTTTTTGTCCGCTTTAGCCCGGAGTATATTCTGTGGCCTATCTCAAACGATTTCTAAGTAAGTTTGTCCCTATGCGTTTCATTCTTGTCCTTTTAAGTATATTCTTTTTAGCTGCTTGCTCTACACCGGTTGCGTATAATGATTCATTGATTTTCCGATACAATGAATCAGCTGGAATTACATCGCTTGACCCCGCTTTTTCGCGTAACCAGGCTAATATATGGGCTGTTAACCAACTGTTTAATGGATTGGTGCAGATGGATAATGATCTTCGGGTGCAGGCGTGTATTGCAAAAAAATGGGAATTAAGTGATAGTGGTAAAACCTACACATTTCACCTTCGTAAGGATGTACGCTTTCACGGTGATGACTGTTTTAAAGATCCACAAGATAGAGTTGTAACGGCTAAAGATTTTTTATACAGTTTTGAGCGTTTGCGCTCTAAAGAACTGGCTGCTCCGGGCAGCTGGGTTTTTCAGAAGGTGGAGAGTTTCAAAGCCCCTGATGATACCACCTTTGTGGTGCAATTATCTCAAGCTTTTCCCCCTTTTTTAGGTCTGCTGTCTATGAAGTATTGTTCCGTAATCCCCAGGGAGGCGGTAGAATATTATGGTACCCGCTTCAGGGAGCACCCCGTGGGTACAGGTCCTTTTCATTTTAAGATATGGGTAGAAAATGAAAAGCTGGTACTTCGCAGGAATACGGATTATTTTGAACAAGATAGTGCTGGTACTAAGTTGCCTTACCTGGAATCAGTAGCTATTACCTTTATTCCGGACAAGCAATCTGCTTTTCTTGAGTTTGTAAAAGGCCGCCTGGACCTGGTATCTGGTATTGATGCGTCTTATAAAGATGAACTCCTCACTTTTAGCGGAAAATTACAAGCCAAATATCAGGATCGTTTCGAAGTATACCGTCAACCCTATTTAAATACGGAATACCTGGCTTTTTTGGTAGATTCTTCAGAAGGCAATTCTGCTCAAAAAGTATTGCTAAATCAAAAAGTACGTCAGGCTATCAATTATGGTTTTGATCGTAAAAAGATGATGCGGTACCTCAGGAATAATATAGGTACCCCTGCTGAGGCAGGCATGATCCCCAAAGGACTTATAACCTATAATCCGGATCGGATTCCAGGTTATAGTTACCAGCCTGAAAAGGCAGCAGAGCTGCTAAAAGAGGCAGGCTACCCCAAAGGACAGGGGCTGCCGGAAATAACGCTGCAAACCAACTCATCTTACTTAGATCTCTGTGAGTACATACAGGGGGAGCTTAGCTCTTTAGGGATCAGGTTGCAAGTGGAGGTAACCCCACCCTCTACACTACGGCAGGCCATGGCCACTTCAAAAGTGCCTTTTTTCAGGGCAAGCTGGATAGGTGATTATCCGGATGCCGAAAATTATCTTTCCCTCTTCTATTCCAAAAATTGGGCACCTAATGGCCCCAACTACACACATTTTAAAAATGAGCAGTATGATAGGTGGTACCGGGAAGCTGCATCGCAAACCAATGATAGTTTGCGCATCCGCCTTTACCAGCGTATGGATAGCCTGGTAATAGCTGAGGCTCCTGTAGTACCGCTTTATTACGATCAGGTATTACGCTTTTACCCCAAAACCATTTCAGGCCTCCGGGGTAATGCTCTGAACCTGTTGGATCTTAAAGGGGTCATGAAAAGTAAAGCTGAAGAGAAACCCTGAAAATATCAAAACCTCCGAAAGACACAGGCCTTTCTAAAGGTTTTGACAGAGTAGAGTAAACGTTTTGTTTCAAAACAGACCAGCTCGCCTTGGTGAAGCAGAACTGGCCTGGATGTAAACAGCCTTTTGAGCAACTGCATTTCCTTGGATCCCTAACCTAAAGAGATCTGGTTAATTGGTTATGTGAAGATAGGGATAAGCCTTCAATTAATTGATTTACTGATGGTTGTAAATATGATGTTTTTAGTAAACAGACCACTATCTTTAGTTAACCTCCCGAAATCTTTAGTCAATGGATTTAACGCTGCGTTTGAATGAGTCTTCGGATACGGATATTGAATATTGCGAAGATCAGCGTCATGAAGGGACTGAGAATATTGAAGAAGGCATAAGGTAAATAAGCCAGCGTATTGACACCCAATACTCCGCTTTGGTATGCACCACAGGTATTCCAGGGAACCAGGACCGAAGTTACCGTTCCGCTGTCTTCCAGGGTACGACTGAGGTTTTCAGGTGCTAATCCACGTTTGCGATAGGCATCGGCATACATACGTCCGGGCACCACTATAGCCAGGTATTGATCTGAAGCAGTTACATTGATCAGTAAACAAGTACCCATGGTGGTAGCAATAAGAGAGGCTGTTTTATGTGCCATTTTCAATAATGCCCTACTGATCACTTCCAAGAAACCACAGGCCTCCATAACACCACCAAACACCATAGCGGAAATAATAAGCCAGATGGTTCCAAGCATACCTGCCATGCCTCCTGAGTTCAGTAACTCTGCCAGTATCGGATGTTCTGCATCAATAGTAATGCTTACTGTAAGCGCGTCCATAATAAGTTTATAGGAAGTGCTAAGATTCAGCACATTGTTTTCACTGAGGGAGATAAGCAGATCGCCCTGAAAAATAAAAGCGAACAATGCTCCGGCCAGAGAGCCTATCAGTATAGCGGGGAGTGCGGGTACTTTTCGAATAATTAAAAAAATAACCAGTGCAGGAACCAAAAATAGCCAGGGCGTAAGATTAAAGATACTATCCAATTCGTTCAGCAGGGGAGTGATATCCTCTACATTTCCACCTGAGTCCAGCCTTAACCCGATTATAATAAAAATGATCAGGGCTATAACAAAAGAAGGAACGGTGGTAAGCAACATATACCGGATATGGGTAAATAAGTCGGTGCCGGCCATAGCCGGTGCTAGGTTAGTAGTATCGGACAGAGGCGATATTTTATCTCCGAAATAAGCACCGGAAATTACTGCGCCCGCCACCATGGCTTCGGAAATACCGATAGCTTTACCTATACCGATAAGGGCAATACCCACGGTAGCAGAGGTGCTCCAGCTGCTACCGGTAGCCAGGCTCACCAAAGCACAGATAATGGCTGCAGCCGGTAAAAAGATCTCCGGGTTTAATATCTGCAAGCCGTAATAGATCATAGCCGGAACAATTCCGCTGATCATCCATGAGCCTGCCAGGGCACCGATCATTAAAAGAATAAGAATAGCATTGGTAGTACTGGTTACACTTTTTTCAATACCGGACAGAATATTTTCCCACTTAAACCCCTGGGTAAGGCCAATAACCGCAGCTACTGCTCCTGATAACAGGAGTATAAATTGGTTGGACCCGGATAAGGCATCGTCACCATACACCCAAATAACATTTATGCTGAGAAGCACTACCAGAAAAATAACGGGAATAAGGGCAATCCATAAAGAGGATTCTTTCTTCATAAGGCCGGTTTTACGGCTTAAGTTTACGAAGATTTAACGACTTGCGAACTTTGGCAGGCGCTCATAGATCAAATGAGTGGGCAAACCCATAACGGTAAAAAAAGAGCCTTCAATAGCCGTTATACCTGTCATGCCTATCCACTCCTGTATACCATAAGCCCCGGCTTTATCATAAGGTCGGTAGGAACTGATATAATACTTCATGTCCGTATCGGTAAGCTCTCTGAAGTATACTTTTACAGTATCGCTGAACACTTCCTTAAAATCTGTTGACTGCAAACACACGGCTGTAATCACTTCATGTGAACGTCCTGAGAGCTTTTGTAACATCTCCAGGGCTTTTTCTGCATCAGCAGCTTTTTCAAGCGATTGGCCGTTACACCAAACTACAGTATCTGAAGTAAGCAGTATTTCATCAGAGTGAAGTGTATGTTGAAGCGCATTTGCTTTTTGAGAGGCCAGGTATTCTGCAATAGCGGAGCCTTCGAGTTCTTCGGGATAGGTTTCTTCTATAGACTGGTTTCTAATACTGAACTCAAGCCCCATCTGGCGAAGTAATTCCTGCCTGCGGGGTGATCTAGAGGCGAGCACCAGCTTTTTTCCGTGCGGTATCATCTGCATTACCACTGTAATTTTAAGGATAAGGTAAACACTACCATAGATAAAATACCGGTAAGCATAATAACTTTACTCCAGGTACTGGCTTTTTTAAAATCTGCGGCTGTCTTTGCCTTAAAAACCAGTAGGATGAGGTAGAGCAAAGGGAAGTTTACAAAGAGTAAAATGTAGAGGGCGGATATCTGATCGTCTGAAAAGAGGTAGACATTATAGAAGCCTGTAAAGCTGAGCATCACCAAAATCAGGATCACAATTATATAACGCATTTGTCCTGAACCTAAAAGCACGGCCAGTGTGCGGTAACCCTGCCGGGCATCGCCTTTAATATCTTCAGCATCCTTTATCATTTCACGTATCAGGTTACTCCAAAAGGCGAAAAGGGCGTAGGCGCCTACTACCTCAGTAGCGGAACGTACAATTTCCCGGTTTTGATCTGTTACAGCCGGTATAAGATCAAATAAAGCTACCAGAGCCACGGGTAAAGCAGTAAGGAGAGATACCAGCACATTGCCAATAACGGCTCTCTTTTTTAGATCAACCGAGTAAAAGTAAAGAAGGGCAATAGCTATAAGTGGTAGCATCCAAAGGCCGGGCATACCAGCTGCTTTAGCTACCAGGTAACCCGTAAAAAGAGCAAGAATGTTGAGGCCAAAGTAAATTTGCCAGGCTACGGAGTCAGGAAAATTTTTGCCTATCGTTACCCGTCCGGGTTTGTTTTCTTCATCTACATGCAGGTCATACAGATCATTCACCACATACCCGCCAGCGGCCAGACTTATACTGCACACCACACCATAGAAATACTCCAGGTGATTTAATACGTGTGGAATACCGAGACTCTCTGTAATAACAAACCGTATCAGGTATTGCACCAAAGCTATCATTAGCAGATTGGGCCATCGTATCAATTTTAAGAGAGCCATAAATTACCAGTTAAAATCATCTTCAAGCATCCAGTTATCCTGAAGCTTTAACGTTTGTTCTATTACATCACGTACACAAGCTTCACCACCTTTTTTGGGTGAAACGTAATGTGCAATGGCCTTAATCTCAGAAGCAGCATCAGCGGGAGCAGCAGACACACCTGCCTGTTGCATTACCTGGTAATCCGGAATATCATCTCCCATATAAAGGATGTTTTCCGGTTTAAGATGGGCATGTTCATATACCGCCAGGAAATCTTTCCAGGCGTCCATTTTATTGCTGGCTTTCATGTAAATGTCAGTAAGACCCATACGCTGAAATCCCGTCTTTGCATTTATACAATGCCCTCCGGAGATAATAGCTACCGTATAGCCCTTTTTTATGGCTAATTGAATAGCGTAGCCATCCTTGCTGTTAAAGTTACGGATGGGTCGCCCATCCACTCCCATTTGGAATACTCCGTTGGTAAGTACCCCGTCCATATCAAATACAAAGGCACGTATGGTATGCAGGAGTTCTTTATAATTTCGGGTCATGTTTTTGTTGTATGCTTTGGGTCATTAGCCGGTAAATTTCCAGCGTAAGCGGGTTTGTGATCATTTTTTCGTGGCGGGCAATAGTCAGTTCATCCTTGCGAACAGCTGGCCCGGTTTGCATATCCGCAGGGCTATTATAATTCAGGCGGTTTATACTTTGTAAAAGCAAGGGTTTTAACAAGTCAAAGTCCAGATGGGCCTTTTTCATTTCTTCAAAAGCCAGCTCGTACAAATGATTGGAAAAATTCTGAGCCAGAACAGCGGCCAGGTGTACTACTTTACGTTGTTCAGAATCTACCTTATGAAAGCGGGCACCCACAGCCAGGGTGAGTTCTTTCAATAGTTTAAAGGTATCCTCATCCGTAGCTTCCAGGCAAAAAGGTATGGATTTAATATCGGGGTATTGATCTGGAGTAAAGCTCATTAGCGGGTACCATATACCACGGTGTGGATGCTTATCTGATAAAGCTTCCAGAGGCGTGGCACCTGAAACATGCACTATACGTATTTTACCATGAGGGATTTGCTCACTAACTTCTTTAATGGCTTGGTCACTTACACATAGTAATACCAGGCTGGTTTTATGAATAAGGTCAGCTAATGCCTGTGGAAAGGCATGGCCTGTTTTACCATCTCTGGATACCAATGTTACCTGGAACCTGGACGAAAGATTTCGTTCCATGAACTGGCCTACCTTACCATTTCCGATAATAGTTATATGTTGGAGCGTAAGCATCAGCCAAAAATAGGAAAGCTGCCGTGAAACGTTGCCTAATTGCGTGTACCTTGCCAATTATAATTTTGGTTTATTGCAATAAGTTGCCTTAACTCGCTTGAAACGAATGAGTAGAATTATATCTTTCATGCATATTATTCAAAAGATCACTGTTTTAATACTGCTATGCCTTTCAGGTGTTCAATTGTCAGCGGCTCATTTAGTAGGAGGGGATATATCGTATGAATGCCTGGGCAACAATAAGTATCAGGTCCGTTTACGGGTTTACCGGGATTGTGCCAATAACGGAGCTCAGTTTGATGAATTTGTAACGATAGCCATATATAATGATGGTACAGACCTGTTAAGGCAACTTTCAATAAGTGGCACCGGCCGTACACAGGTGCCCGATTCGGTTGGTAACCCCTGTGTTACCCCGCCCCCGGGCCTCTGTACAGAATATCTGGATTATATCGATACGGTAACCCTGCCTCCTCGCCAGGGAGGATATGTATTAACCTGGCAAAGGTGTTGCCGGAATGGGATTATTGAGAATATAGGATTGCCCCAAAGCCAGGGTAGCACCTATACCGTGCAGATACCCAGTAACGACACTACCTGCAATAGTTCTCCTTTTATCCTTAATGTGCCTCCTATTGTACTGTGTATGGGACAACCGTTGGCAGTACCGGTAGAAGTGCGTGATCTGGATGGGGATTCGTTATACTTTGAGTTGTGTGAAATTTTAAGAGGAGGTAATGTGGCAGGTGATCCAAACTCTTGTTCTTTAGACAGGACTATTCCTATTCCACCCTGCCCTCCGCCCTATCGTGAAATACCTTTTTTAGCACCTTATACCAGTACCAATCCACTTCCTGCTTTGCCTGCTTTTACTATAGATACGCAAACGGGTATTTTATCCGGAACGCCCAATATGGTAGGCACCTATGTAGTGGGTATTTGTATCAGTGACTACCGGCAGGGGCGCAGACAAAGTACGGTACGTCTGGATTATCAGTTTAACGTTACCCAATGCATCAAAACGGTGGTGAGTGATATGGTTACTCCCATAGAAGACCCTACAATTTTATGCGATGGCCTCACGATAAGGTTCACCTCAGAAGGAACATCACCGGATGTACTATGGGATTTTGGTGTACCAGGTGCCACAGGAGATACCTCTACCGCTCAAAAACCAACTTTCACTTTCCCGGGTGCAGGTCCTTATCGGGTTACACTAATAGCGGACCCCGGAAGCCCTTGTGGAGATACTACGGAATATGTATTCAATGTTACGGAACCCAATCTTCCTGATTTTTTCTGGACGGGCCGTACCTGCTTTGAAGCTCAGGAAGTGGATATCCGGCCCTTAACCGGTTTTCCACCGGGAACGTCCTATTTATGGGAATTTGACAGCACAGCAGCATTTCCTGTATATACCCAGCGAGATCCGCCTATCCAAAGTTGGTCGGTACCAGGAAAGCACTATATAAGTCTTACGGTAAATGTTGGCCCGTGTGAATACACCAAACGCGATTCTATTGAGATCAGTTATTTAAGCGCGAATGTTGATGCGGGGCCTGATCAAACCGTTAGCGTGGGTAAGTGGGCCACCCTGCGGGCAAGCGGAGGTAAGGAATACTATTGGTATGCTGATACTGAGGTGGAATTGAGTAGCCGTATTACAGCCATTACCCGCGCCAGAATGCAGGAAGTGGATACCGTAAAATTCTATGTGCGTGCTATAGATGAATATGGCTGTGAAGGTCTGGACTCAGCTTGGGTGTATGTGCTGAGTGGAGAAGCGGTAGGGCCCATCAATTTCTTTTCACCAAACGGAGACGGCCGTAATGATGTGTTTGACCTCAAGGATATCAACCCGGATAACGAATTTTCACTAATCATTTACAACCGCTGGGGAAGTGAAATATGGTCTGTACAAAAATATCAGAACGATTGGGAGGGTGTGGATTATGGTTTAAATGCGCTGCCGGATGGAACGTATTATTACATCCTTCATAATGATGGAGAGGTAATTTATAAATCGGCTATTACGCTGATCCGAAATCCCTTAGACGGCCCCTGAGGTTAGGAAGTCGTTCTTTATATTTGCAACCTGTCTTTAAACGTTAACCTTTTTTACAACCCTTTTATGAAGAGTTTTTTTACACCCGGTTTTTTGCTGGGTATTCTCATTGCTATCCCTTCTATTTCATGGTCTTTCATTGATAATCCGGGAGATTCTATTGATGAAGATTATGTAAACTGGTATAATCAGGACCCTGATGAGGACAAAGTATTGGGAGCAGCAGTAAATCGTGCGTATAAGGAGCTTCTGAATGATAGAACTCCTGAAAAAAAGATAGTAGTGGCCGTTATTGACGGAGGGGTGGATATTGATCATGAGGACCTGAAAGGCCGGATATGGATCAATAAAAATGAAATTCCGGATAATGGAATAGATGATGATTCCAATGGTTTTGTGGATGACCTGCACGGCTGGAACTTTCTCGGTAATTCAAAAGGAGAAAACATCGTATACGGTAATTACGAGTTTGTGCGCATACTGCGTGACAGAGCTCCATGGTTTGAAGGTGTAACCAACATATCAGAAGTGCCGGATTCGCTTCATACAGCTTACCGTGAATATAAACAATGTCAGGCCCTATACGAGGAGAAACTCGATAGAATACGTGAGAACTATAAAAACTTCATGGGGTTTGAAGAGCGTTTTAATCGTTATGAGGACATCATTAAAAAACATCTGGATCAGAAAACGAACCTTACCCTTAAAGATGTGTACGGTGTACGCAGCCAGGAAAGAGAGGTGTTACAGGCCAAAGGATTTCTGATCTATATATTAGAAAATGGGTTCTCCTACGCGGATATGAAAAATGAAAAGAAGCATATGGAAGCCGCCTTAAATCATCATCTTAACCTGTCCTTTGATCCGCGTTCTATCATTAATGATGATCTTACAACCTTAAATAACCCTCATGGAAATCCGGATGTGAAAGGTACACGTGCGAAGCACGGTACTATGGTTTCAGGTATCATCGCTGCTGGCCGTGATAATGCGATAGGTATTGATGGTATTGCTTCTAACGTAGAAATTATGGCGCTGCGTACGGTACCCGATGGTGATGAATACGACCGTGATGTAGCCCTTTCTATTATATATGCCGTGAACAATGGAGCCAATGTAATTAACATGAGTTTTGGTAAAGATTATTCACCTCAAAAACACTTAGTGGATGAGGCTTTGAAGTATGCAGCTTCTAAAAATGTATTAATCGTACATGCCGCTGGTAACTCCAGTGACAACCTGGACACTGTGCCACATTTTCCGATTAAGTATTACGGTGCAGCTGATACCATACAGAACTGGATGGTGGTAGGGGCCAATGATCGTAAAAAAGGTAAGAAAATGGTGGGTACATTTTCATGTTATGGCAGCAAGGAGGTAGACTTGTTTGCACCAGGTGTAAATGTGGTTTCCACCAAGCCCAATAATGGTTATGATGTAACTAATGGTACCAGTTTCTCCTGTCCGGTAGTATCCGGAGTAGCCGCACTGGTGTGGTCTTACTATCCTGAACTTTCGGCTGTACAGCTTAAGGAGATATTAATGGCATCAGCAACAGATTTCGGAAAGAAAAAGGTGTACCAGCCTAATAAAGAAGGTGATAAGGAGAAGACCCGCTTTTCAGAACTATCACGTACGGGCGGCATTGTAAATGCTTATGAAGCTTTGCTTTTAGCCGAAAAGTATGTGTCCGGAGAAGAGGTAGCTCAAAAAAATTAAGTGTTACGACTTAATTCTTTGCCATACGGCAATTCCGGAACCAATAGCCATGAGTATACAACCGGCCCATAGCAAATTGATCATAGGGAAAACGATGGCTTTCATTACTATGAAAGGTTTTTCTTCATGATCAGCCAGAGTCCATGATTTGAGAACTATCTTATTGGTTTCCGTATTGATATCTTCCAGGCGGAATTTAAATTTCTGATCATCCAGGAAAGCGTCACGGTAGGACAGGGCATTGCCTTCCAATATGTAAACCGGCTCAGCTATAAACTCCTCTCCAAAAACATTTAACACCTTTAGCTTTACGGTAAGGAGCAAAGTCTCCAGTTGTTTTGTTTCCTCATGGTAGGATGCATTTACACGCAGACTATCCATAATTATAAAATGATCCTGGTAAATAGCCGTATCACCCCTGGCCAGTTCAACTTCCATTTCACTGCGGTACCCATCATCTGTAGTGGGTTCCAAATAGGAAGAATACGTAACGTGCGTATAGATATCACGATTCCAGAAATGCTGGGTAGAGGGGTTTGGTGTGGGGCCCATATTGTCCGACATCTGCAGGAAAGGACTCAGCTTAAACTCTTCTTTTAGCTTATTACTATCCAAACGACTGTAATAAGTTACATCGTAAAACTGCTTATTTGTTTCTTCCCGCATACCATTCCACACCGCTACATAATTCCCCAGGCGGGTTGAATCCTTGAGTTCCAGCAAGGCGTTCTCATTGGAAGGCATATCCTCTGACAGAAAGACATCAGTATTGCTGATGATCTTTTTCTTAGCGTTGGAGATCAAGGCTCCGGCTATGATCAAACCAAAGCCTATGTGAGCTATAGAACTGCCGGTAAAAGACATTTTACCTTTACCCAGTATCAGCCAATAATCTACGTTAGTAAAAATGGCAAATAATGAGGCAAAAAGAAGAATGAGATAAAGGGGTTCTTTCCAAAAATCGAAACTGTAACTCAAAAGGCCTGTAGCCACAAGAGCTATTAAAATCGAGCGTACAGAACGCTTCATGAAGGTCTTGCCTTTGGTGTGTTTATAGTTAAGCCATTGGGCCACACCAATAAGTAATGTAATTACAATGGCAAAAGGCACCTGAAAGCTGTTGTAGTGCTCAATGGGTTTTAATGGAGGAGCTAGTTTTTTATCCGAAATGGATAAAAATCCTTCTGGTCCAAAAACCTGATTTATAACCGGTATGGATGTGCTGAATATGATTTGGAAAGCAGAGATAAACAATACCAGACTACCAATAAACATCCAGAATTCCTTGGAACTCAGTTGATCTTCTTTTTCACTGGAAGGTATACTTCGGAAATGATAAATGTAAATGGCCAGGGAAAGAATCACAAAGAAAAGGAGGTAGATAAGCAGTTGCCCGCTTAATCCTAAATCTACAAAGGCATGCACTGAGGCATCTCCCAACACACCACTGCGGGTTAGGAAAGTAGAGTACAGGATCAAAAGAAAAGTAGTGATGACCATGAAAAAGGCCCAATGCAAACCGGATTTCCGATTGCGGTATACCAATAAAAGGTGTGCTGCCCCCGTCATAGTTATCCAGGGTACCAGTGATGAATTTTCAACCGGGTCCCAGGCCCAGAAACCACCAAAACTCAGAGCCTCATAAGCCCATGCACCACCCATCAGGATTCCGGTACCCAGGATCATTACGCTGAAGAAACTCCAGGGGAGGGCTGCTTTTACCCAGCCACCGTAATCGCGGGTAAATAAACCAGCAATAGCCAGAGCAAAGGGAGTGAGGGTAGAGGCAAAACCCAGGAAGAGTATTGGTGGGTGAATAGTCATCCAGTAATTCTGGAGCAAAGGGTTCAGACCGCTTCCGTCCATAAAGGCCGGGAACTTATCCAGGTAATCGGTTACCTGCGTCCAGGGTAAACCCAGGTTATCAGGCGTATTACGCATCAGAATAAAGGGACTGCTACCTATTTTCACATCACCCAAATACACGCCTAACACCATACTGGCCAGAAATGCCTGGACCAATGCAAATACGATCATAGCCGGGCCTTCCCATTTTTTAGCTGTATACATCAGTATGGTTCCCAGAACCACATGCCAGAACATCCAGAGTAAGAAGCTGCCTTCCTGACCTTCCCAAAAAGCACTGAAAATATATTTACCCGGCAGATCAAGTGAGGAGTGCTTCCACACATAATCATACTCAAAATAGTGCGCCAACATGAGGTAGAAGAGGCAACCAACCACAGCAAAAATACTTCCGGTATGTATAAGGAAAGATGTGCGCGCCAGCTTGTGGTACGACTCGTCTTTTTTAGAATAAAAGAGATAATAGGCTATAGCACTGATAAGAGCAGACACAAGCGCAAGGCTCACAAAAAAACGCCCGGCCTGGCCGGGTAAGAGGTGTTCTCCGATATATTCCATCTAGTCGTAAGTTTGGTATCCTTCCAACCCGTTGGTTTCATTGTATTTGGAAGGGCATTTCATTAGGATTTCCTGGGCTATAAAAGCACTGTCTGTGCTATACCCTTTCATGGTGATCTCTTCACTACGTTCAAAATCCTGGGGTTTAGGCTGGCGGTACACTACTTTTTTACGCATGCCCTCCTTATCTACAGCACCAAACTCAAAGCGGTTGGCCCGGGCGTCATAATCCATGGGCTCATCCTGGTCCAGATATCCGATTACCGTATAATTGGTATTGGGGTTGGCATTGGCTTCTGCAAAGCCAACGTAGGTTGAAGCATCATTAATAGTGGCCATAATAGCTCCTATAGCCACGGCAATTATTATTATAATAAGGATGTGCGTGCGTTTCATGTCTATTGATTTTTCTCCAGTTTGTTAAGCTTCCGGTCAATGCTGATGAGGTAGATCACTATACCAATAAATACGATGGCCAGTACAGCAACTACCACATAAATCTTGCCGTTACTGCGCATTATATCGGCCATTTCAACATCATTTCCCTGTGCCTGTAACCCGTAGCTTATCAATAGAGTGACCAGCAGTAAGAACTGGTTTTTAATTTTAGTCAAGATGTTCATTTTGTTTCCAGATAAGTTTTGTGTAGCGTATTTTAATGTTCATGATCCATACGCCAATTAGCGTCCAGCCAATAACAGCAGGGTAAAAGATCATGCGCATATCACTGTTCAGATCGTAACCGGAAAAACCGGGGTTTCCACCGTTTCCGGGGTGCAGACTATCTGTCAACCGCGGAAGGATACCTATAAAAACGATCATCATTACAAAAGCAAAAATATTATAAACGGCAGCCAGACGTGCCTTTTTTTGTGGATCTTCCACTGAACCGCGCAGCACAAAGTAGGCCAGATAAATAAGCATGGTTACGGCTGTACCATTAAGCTTGGGATCATTTACCCAAAATGCTCCCCAGGTAAACCGTGCCCACAGGCTTCCGGTAAGTAAACCCAGGGTAGCCAGAAACATTCCTGTTACAGCACCTTCTCTGGCTTTAAGATCTCTCAAAGGGGAGTTATTACGCAGGTAACCAATACTGTATGACAATGAAGCCGTCATGAGGATAATCATGGCAAACCACAAAGTAACATGGAAATACAATACCCTGATCGTTTCATTGAGAATAGGTAATCGGGGCACCGGGCCTAAAAACCCGAAAACGATAGCGTAAAGAACAAAAACTACGCCTAAAGCCTTCCACCAGTGTGTTTTCATAGCTTCATTTTAGTCGCGCCAAAGGTACGCAAATAAGAGATAAGACAATAGTAAAGATACCAGTGCCAGTAAGAGTAATACCAATAAAACCGGGCCGTTAACCGTCCATGAAAATCCGGTAAGTGCTCTAATACTGGTTCGGCTCAAAGCCAACACCTGAGGGTAAAGAAGTGGGATGCTTAATATAGCGGGCAGGGCAGGATTATCGCCTGCCTTGGCTGCCAGGCCCGAAACAAAAGTAAGTATACAGGCAAAGCCGGCACTGCCCAATACCAATAGTACGATAAAGGCAGTAGGGTCTGCTACAATATTTCCAAGTAAAAAAAGGAATAAAAGGAAAGTGAAAAGACCAATCACTAAAAGGTAAAAGAAATTATAAATGGTTTTTCCAATGATCAGCACCTGCGGTTTTACAAGGCTAAAATACAGTAGAAATCTCCGGTCAGCTTCATTTTGAAAACTACGGAATGCCGCCTGAACCGCTGCAAAAATGAGGACTATCCAGTATAAGGCGTTCCAGGTTTCAGAAGATATGAGACCGTTAAATACCAAATAGCATAAATAGGTGGTGGTTAATACATATAAGAGAACCGCCAGGATGCTTTGGCGCTGACGCCACTCCAGGGTAATATTGAGTTTAACTATTTCCAGTATTTGCGATAGCACGGGCACAAAAATAAGAAAGGATCAGCCCGGGAGCTGACCCTTCTATAACTTATATTCAATTTAAATTGTAGAGACTTAATTGAGGGTAAGACTCGTAGGACTTACAAAAATGGCTCGGTATGGTCCACAGGCACAATGATTACTCCTCACTCTGGTGCTTAATCCTAAACAATTAGTAGGATTAGGGGCAGCTACAAAAATAGTCCCGTTCGCGCAATCCTGGCAATCATCTGTGGTAGGTGTGATAAGGGCTCTATCCCAATACCAGTTAGCATTACAAGGATTAATTACAGTAGTACCAGGCGGTATACAAATGGCACTGGTAGCACACATTTGATCACAAGCGTCATCAGAATTAACCAGTTGTACCAGAAAAGCACAACCGGTATTATTGGTAACGCTTAGAGGAGCAGATTGAGCCATAGCTGCTGTGCAAATGGCGAAAATTGCCATAAAACTAAGAATGATTTTCTTCATGGTTGACATAATTTTGGTTTCAAACAATGATACATCTTATTGGTGTAATTAACTAATTTTTAGATAGTAATGAACTAAGAATCACATTATGAGAAGAGGTTATTCTGTAAATGGAATAGTGTATAAATTAAGTTTTCAAAAAGTTAAGGTTATTTCTGTTGAATTATAAGCTTCCACGTTATTAAGAAGCGGGGTAAAGGCTTTTGTGAACTTTCTTACGATCTTTGGGCCCATCGTTATTAAAACCCATGAAAATGATTAAAAGAATAGGCATAATAACAATCCTTGCCTTTGCAGCGAGTTGCCAGCAACAACCGGAAGAAAAGATACAACTGGCTTCTGAAACGGATCTAACCTCTGAAAAAGAAAAAATGAAAACCCTCCATGATTATCAGTCCCAAACATTGGGTGGCGAAAACTACGATTTCTCTCAACTGAAAGGAAAACGGGTATTGGTGGTAAATACGGCCAGTGAATGTGGATATACGTCACAGTATAGTCAGCTACAGGAACTATATGAAACGTACGGTGGGGAGAACTTCCAGATCATAGGGTTTCCTTCAAATGATTTTGGTGGACAGGAGCCTGGAAGCAATGATGAAATAGCGCAGTTTTGTCAGCAAAATTATGGGGTAAGTTTTCCTATGATGGCCAAGACACCGGTTAAAGGGTCAGGTCAACATCCGTTATACAAGTGGCTTACTTCCAAAAACATGAATGGAAAAGAGGATGTGGAAGTGCAATGGAATTTCAATAAATTCTTAGTGAATGAAAACGGGGAGTGGATGGCTTATTATCCTTCCGGTACTTCCCCGCTTGATGAAAAGATTATAGCTTTTGCGGAAGGTAAATAATTGATGCATTAGTAATAATACAAAAAGGGCAGCCAGCGGCTGCCCTTCTTTTTTTTGGATCATTAAAACAGATCGAGGTTGGTAGGGCTGGAGAACACTACCATATACGGTCCGCATCCGGCACAGTGAATACCGTTGTCCGAATTAGGCAAACCCAGACAGTTGGTAGGGTTGGGAGAAGCCACACCTACAGAGGGAGATCCACATGGCGTGCAGGCATCAATAGTGGGCGTTACAATGGCCCTGTCCCAGAACCAGTCAGGGTTACATGGATTTACAACTTGCATTGTTCCAGGCCCGGGAGGAATACAAATAGTTACACTACAGGAAGCTCCACAACCATCTTCTGTATTGAATAACTCAATTTCAAAAGCACAATTAGTGTTGTTGGTTACGGTTAAGGGACTGGATTGCGCAAGCGCAGTTGCCGCTCCTGCAATTAGCAGAAAGCAGCTGAAAATCATTTTTTTCATAGTAGTAGAATTTTAAATGTTATTCAATAATACTAAAAAATAATGATAGATGTAGTCCAATAACTACACGACTTGTATACAGGAAGCTATTTCAATAGCCTTGATCTTCAGGTTTTCAATATCTGCTTCTGCGTTAGCATAGGTCAAGGCTACACCCATCCTGCGGTAGGCCCGGGTAGAAGGTTTACCAAAAAGCCGAATATCGGAATTCGAATAAACAAGAGCCTTTTCCACACCCGAAAAAACCGGTGTGGAGGTGCTTTCTCCCTGTGCCAGAATTACGGCTGAAACCCCTGCACGTTCCAATTTCACTTCGGGTATGGGGAAACCCAGAATGGCGCGGGCGTGTAATTCAAATTCACTGAGGTTTTGCGTGCCGGCCAGGGTTACCATACCTGTATCATGCGGACGAGGTGAGAGTTCTGAAAAGTATACACCCTCCTTTCCAATAAAAAACTCAATGCCCCATATACCAGCACCACCCAAAGCTTCGGTAACCTTAGCTGACATTTCCTGGGCATTCTTAAGATCTTTATCCAAAACAGGGCAGGGCTGCCAGCTTTCCTGGTAATCGCCTCTTTCCTGCCTGTGTCCAATAGGTGGGCAATACAGGGTAGGCCCGTTATTTTGGGTTACGGTTAATAGGGTTATCTCGGTATGAAAATTCACAAATTCTTCAATAATCACTTCCTGCAAATCGCCACGGCTGCCGCTTAGCGCATAGTGCCAGCTCTTATCAATATCTGCCTCTGTTTTAATAACCGATTGTCCTTTACCGGATGAAGACATCAGTGGTTTTATAACGCAGGGCATGCCAATCT
>CAJNIZ010006415.1:274-17488 GCA_905231905.1 Symbiodinium pilosum
TTGCGCGTCCCTAGTTGGACTTCTACGGTTTTATTGTGTATGTAATACGCATATGACTGTATTTATATACCTAACTTAAATACCTGTATATCTATAATTACATGTTCCTATAGTGGGAAGCCCCGCCAGCCGAGGCGGGCGCGCGCTAGCGTTTACAACTAATTGTGTGGCGTGCATCTGAGCGGCCGTGCAAATACAGCAGGCCTTCAGTTGATGAATTCAAGGTGACCGCTTCTGGGTGAGTCTTGGTGCACCTTAATTCCTTGCGTGCCCCGCCACCTCGGTTAGAGAACATCTCATTAAGGATTTCAACATGCACAGGTTGATATCTTAAATCTAAATCACAGCAGGTGCAAGCACCAGCATGAAGGACGCAAAGCCGAGACACGTTGCGCTTCAAAAGTGCGCGGCTGTCCATGTTGGGCTCACAAATGGAGACCTTCGCGAGTTGATGTTAGCATGCATGAACTAGCAACCCGCGAACTGATGCTTCTGAAGCCTCCGAAGCTCCCATGAGCTTCGCGTAGACGGCGAAGGACCCGATGTGCCCGCCCAAGTCGAGCCAACGCCTCAGCGATACCTCATAAGAAGCAATAACTAAGAACCCCATGGCTGAAACTGGTTGACGCCCAGGACTTAAAGTACAGCGCACTAAGTCCCACCAAGCCGCGCGTCATCAGGTGCTTGCTTCACCGTCCGCCGACCTTCCTCTGCAGGATCTCCTTCCGTAAGGCAAGCAATCTGAGACTGATGCTATTGTAGGATTTGACGTTCAGGCTATAAATTTAAAGAAGTCAAAAGCTGCAAGATGTTGAGGTCAGTGCCTTCCGGGCGGAAATCCAAGATAAAGGGGCCGCATTCCGCAGTGCCCTCCTTTATCTCAAGCGGCGGGAACTTGCCTACCTCAGGAGCAGAGGGATGCAACATAGTTCTCATGCACGGAAGATGGTTCCTGCAGCTTAAGCAGTGAAAGGAAGTGCTCAGCCAACGCGTTTGGAGCCTAAACCCGCGGGTACGAATGCATCTTACCATTATTCCACGCCCAACCACGATCCCTGTGGATCTACAGCTGATACCAAAATCATGCATGACTCTGGGTACCATATGCTTTGGGGAGTATGGTACTTTTGTATACTAGGGTCTCACTGCATGAGCTGCAAACTTCCGTTGCTTGAACACTATATTATATACCTGTGCTGGATGGCTCAAAGCGCCCGATACACACGAAACCCCTGAGCAGCAACCCTGCATTCTGCGTCCCTGTAGACTATGTTCCCCAAAATGGAGGAAATCCATACAGGGACCCATATTCAAATAGGAACCCCAGTATATATAAGGACCCGCATTTTGATGTATTTAGCAAGTGCTTCACATGGGGTAAGGCAAGTGTTCAGAAGGCGGGAGGGCTTTGTTATCAGGGTAGTGCCGTAGCTAGTCTCCAAAACCCACCTTAAACCCCGCACACGAAGCCCTAGACCCTAAACCCTAAACCCAAGACCCTAAACCCTAAGCCCTAAACCCTAAGCCCTGAACCCTAAACACACTAAGCCCTAAGCCCTAAACCCTGAACGACCCTAGACCCTAAACACCAGCCCCAGGTTTGTGCTACCACACAAAGGTCCCAAGCAGCCTGGTTGAAGGAGAGGAGCAGGCTCCAGTTTCTGGCCCACAGGAAGGAGCTATGATGGCATTGTTTAGGGTTTAGGGTTGAGGGTTTGGGCTTGGGATTGTATAGGGGTTGGTGCAGGGGTTATGGGGTGGTTTTCCATGAGCTATAGTCTAAACTTTAGTATCCCCCTTAATAGCCCCTATACTACTCCCCCATATAACCCCCTATCCCCTATACAACCCCTTGTAAGAAGTTTAGACTCAAGCTCATAGAGGGGTCATCTTGGGTTTACACGGGGAAAGTGCACAAACAAAATGAAATTGCTGCTTAGAGCTCGGGATTCAGCGCTCAGGATTTTACATCTGCAACGCGGTTTAGGGTCTAGGGCTTACGGCTTCGGGTTTTAGGGCTTAAGGTTTCATAGGGTTTAGGGTTTAGGGGTTTGGGGTTTGGGGGTGAGGGCTTCGGGCTTAGGCTTGAAGGCTTAATGTTTAGGATTTCGCGGGGTCTACTGGCTTTTATATGGGGATTATAGAGGGCTTTAGGGATGTTACCCCAAGAATGGAAAATCAAAAGAGGAACAACGGAGAATAACATTGAGACTGGGATTACATCTAGATCCCTATGCCCAAAGAATTAAGGATACTGAACATCTGTCTACTAAAAATCTTCTATATACAAAATCTGGTACCCTAAAAGTGGGGTTAGGTACAGGGGTCTAGGTAAAGCTTTGAGTTTGAAGCTTATAGGCCCTAAACCCTAAAACGCATACGGGGGTGGAGGGGATAAGTATATAGGTGCTGGGTTTAGGGTTACATGCTCAAGGTTTAGGCGTTGAGAACTGCGAAGGTTCGAGTTCAAAAGGGGGTACTTTGATTATTCGTTTAGGGTTTCGGGTTTTTAGGGTTTAGAATTACTTGCGGCATGGTTCCATTGATCTCGACTAGTGGCAGTAGTAGGTGGAGGATGATGACAAAGAGGAGGATCCCGAGTGGCTATGACTTAGATGCTGCCCCCATCGGATAACAATCCCCCGATATTCTAACTGTGGAGAAATTGGGCTCAAAGCTGGTCCTCTCTGAGACTGCTCTAGGCTATATTATACAAGCGTAAGAAGACTTAACCCCTACAAGGCATACAAAGTGGCCTCAGTTAACCTCCAAGTGCATTCTCAGGCCGGGAGACTTTCTACCCACAGGATAGCTAGGGTTTAAGGTTTAGGGCTACAAGAGATAATGCTAATGAAGCATATATTAGGGCTCTTAGGGCCTCTTTTTGTGCTAGCTTCCTTCAATAGACTGACCCCAATATAGACTCCAAAATACGATAATCCTTATCATGGGGACCCCCAAAAAGGTAGTCCTAATTTTGGGAGACCCTCATATTCCGAGTATACCTTAGGAGGACCCCCCACCCTGTAATAGTGGTATAATAGGAATAAAAGAGGACCCGAATATAATCCTCATTATCCTTTATAGTTACTATTACAGGGCGGGGGGTCCACCTAAAGTATACCGCTATTCGTGGGTGGGGACCCAACTCAAGGGACCTGCATTGGTGGTCCTTATCGCTCCCTCTCTTCGATGAAGAAGAAAGCCCATTGATTTAGGGGTTTCGGGTTTTAGGGATTTAGAGTTTAGGGTTTTAGGGTTTAGGGTTTTATGGTTGAAGGGTTTTAGGGATTTAGGGTTTTATGGTTGAAGGGTTTCAGGGATTTAGGGGTTAGGGGTTGAAGGTTTAGGGTTTTAGGGTTTCAGGGTTTAGGGTTTGAGGCTTTTAGGGATTCGGGGTTTTAGGGATTTAGGGTTTTAGGGTTTTAGGGATTTAGGGATTTCGGGTTCAGGGTTTAGGGGAGTGTACGGGGACAAGCTACCTGACTGTGGGATTTCCGGGAAAAGGCAACCCTCCTCGATAAAAAATACTAGACGCGGCCTTCCGCACTGACTGAGCCGACCCTAAACCCTAAACCCTAACCATAGCCACAACTCTGCTTGACAAGCTTTGTGCTGCTTATGCATGGTCATACGGCTAAACCCCCATAATAGTAGGGGTTTAGGGTTTAGGGTTTAGTAATGGTAGTAGAAGAAGTAGTAGTATGAGTAGTATAGAACAATCCTAAAGCGGATGCTGATAATAGTAATGGTCAGTAGTATCACATTAGCTCCTAGGATCCGGAAATGCTGCACTGGACCCTAAGTCCTAAGTTCACAGGCGGAGTTGGATTACAATCTTTGAGCATAGCCTGCGCACAAAACCGGAACCCATTTAAGCCACAAGTTTAAGGGTCAAATGCAATGCTTTCTACATCAAAGTACGTTTTATAAGAGGCATACAAACCTTGCGGACAATTCAGCGCCGCAACTGCATGAGCTATAGTCTAAACTCCTAGTATCCCCCTTAATACCCCTTTTACTAGTCCCCTATATAACTGTCCCCTATCTCCCTTTCAGAAGCTTACATCCTAAACCCTACATAATCCCCTGTGTAGCCCTATATAACCCCCTTTAATGGTTCAGACTATAGCCATGACTTGCCACCCTGTCTCTTCATGGGAGCCCTACCAACAGTTTGAACCATCTAGAATGAAGAAGGCCCCAACCCTAAACCCTTAACCCTAGGCCCTAAACCAAAAGCCCTAAGCCCTGAGCCCTAAACCCTCAAGCCTGAACCCTAAGCCCTAAACCCGAACCCTATGAGCTGCGCATTGAATACGACGTTGAAAGCTTGAAAAAAGGTCAACTGTACCTTTTTTCCAGCCTGAACTCTAGGCTTTTCACCCTGGCCCTAAAGCCCTCAATAGGCACTCCAGAGTTGAACCCCTACTTCAGGGCTTAGGGTTTAGGATTTAGGGTTTAGGATTTAGGGTTTAGGGTCTAGGATTTAGGGTTTAGGGTTTGAAGGTCTACGGTTTGAGCTTCAGGGTTTTAGGGTTTTAAGATATTGTTCAACACAGCTGTCCTCAAGATTGCAACCTCCTTAGACCTTTACTATCCTATAGCAAACATATTGTGTCTAGTAGTTCCTTGAGGTTATACTAGAGAAGAAAATTAAGGATAGTTCCGAAGGGAAAAGGAGAAAACGCCCTTTTTTCCTATCCGTTGCGTCATTCAACATTCAATGCTTACTGTACCCAGAAGGAATACAACCTATCCATTTTGAAAGAATCCCCTGGGTCATTGACTCACAGTGACTGTCCTAAGGTGTAACCCAAGGGGTCCTACAACTCCTATTAACCTTTGTGGTCACTGTTACTATAAAAGGGAAGGACCCAACCTACCTTTCTGAAAGCTCTCAACAATCTAAAGGTTACTTAGAGAACACAACTTCACAAAACACACGCAGAAAAGGCCTTAATCCATAAAGCCTCACTCAACCCAGCCGTGCGCCTCCCGCGGTTCCTGCAGCCTAGGCATCTGTTCAACTATCACAGAGCCGCTACTTGGAGGGTCGGGGGACTTTGTAAGTAGGTTCATAAGGGGGATAACTGAGGTACTTATAGGGGTTATAGGGGTTATAAACATCCTCACTAAGTCCCCCTGACCCCCCAAGTAGGGATAGATCCGGGTTCTGAGAGAAGTATGGGGTGACAGTTTCTAGATTCTACAGGGGCTATCTTGAAAACACATCATGTTCTGAGGAGAGAGCTTAGTCAATGGGAGTGAAGCTTACATACCTCGTACGTCTCCCATATGTTCCTAGAAAGGCTGAGCACGCAGATCAGGGGCCCCTTCTAAACCCTAGAGCTCTGTGACGAATCTTCTTACCACATCAGGAATGGACCCAGGAAGAAATGGGGGGTTTCCTTAAATTAGGGGTACCATTTTGGGGGTCTTTACAAGCAGGATTATAACATTTTGGGATCTATATTGGACCACATCAGACTACACGTCTTCGCTGCTTCCATCTCCCAAACTTGGCTGGAGATTTGCCCCAGCCCGGTCTTGATCTTCTCTTTCATGTCCAACACCTGACTTGGGGTAAGATCGATCCACTCGCTGCAGCTTCGCAAGCCTTTTCCGGGCCAAGATTCGCGCCCATGCTTGGTCCGCTGGAGTCAACTCTGCGAATCGTTCCAGGATGCCCATCGCTGAGGACAATTTAGTTCAGATTTGTCGTTAGCAGGCTTCAGATTTGCCATGGTGTATTTTGCCATCGCTCTGTATATTTGCCAGACTCTATATCCAACTCCGACGCACACTCATTTGATCCAGTGCGGTCAGAGCGTTCAGGGGCAGCACCATGACAGTGCCACGCACACACTGTTTGAAGCTTGAGCCCTTAGTCCTGAGCCGTAAGCCCACAAGCGAGTTCTGACTCTTAAACTTTTCGACTTAGCCGCCCTTAAAAGATAGAATTAGGGCTTTGGGAATATTATAATAAGATCCCCAAATACCCCGTATTCTATCTGCTTAAGGGGGACTGTAGGCCGGCAACTTTGAGGTCGGGGCTATTAGTAGGGACGAAAGAATGGACCCAGAAAACGGAATCCTCTACATGGATCCATGCAGCCCTCAAACCCTGAACAACCAGCAAGCTTGGGCGCTTAGGTTATTTGCGGAGGGGCTTCTTCTACTTACTTCGCAGTCCAAAGCCTAGAGCCGCAAACGGCTTAGTGCTCAGGGCTTAGGGCTCGGAATCCTAGATTCCTACGCTTAGGGGTTACAATCTGGGGAGGTACCTAAAGGGGGATGGTATTCTAATCCCTTACTGTATCCTGGACCCTCCTAATCCTTAAGACCCTTGTGCCCTAACCCTAATCCCGCAACCTCTAAACCCCTAAAACCTTAAGGTACCCTCATAGGGTTGAGGGTTTAGGATTTAGGGCTTAGGGTATATACAACAGAATAAGAGCCTGAAAGTCCCAAAGGCAAGCTGCAATTTTGAGCAACCCTATATTGAGATTCGGCTTTAGGCCGCCGACACGAAAAGACGCAAGGTTGAGGGTTTAAGGGTTTAGAGTTTAGGGTTTAAGGGTTTAGGGTTTAAGGGTGTAAGGTTTTAAGGGTTTAAGGGTTTAGGGTTTAAGGGTTAAGGGTTCAAGGGTTTTGGGTTTAAGGGTTTAGGGTTTTGAGAAAACCCTAAACCCTTAAACGCTTTCTTCGTTGGGAGCTTTAGATGCGCTAGGGTTGGGAGTGCTTAGCACCCAGGATGTGTGCATGACTTCTACCAACCCAAATCCTAAACTCTACATTATTAAGACTCCGAAGTTCAAAGACTTTAAGTTTGTACCCTTCATGTTTGTAGCCTGAGGCTTTGGCTCCCAAATACCCTTATTAAGGACCATATTTCATGGTTTAGGGGCCCAAAACCCAAGGGTACAAACACTAAGGGTACAAAGAAAACCTCCCTGAGAAATGACTAAGCCCCCCATCCTACACCCTGACCCGTAAACCCTCAACCCTAAGGCCCCAAATCTTTAACCCTCCTAGATCGAAGGGAGGAATCCCAGCAACCAGCAATAGCTTTCAGGGCTAAAGCCTATAGTCTCCCGTAAGTAGATAGAATATAGGGTATAGGGGGATCTTCTTATAATATACCCAGAGCTATACTCAATCTACTTCAGGGGGACTACAAACCCTAAACCCTACTTTTGAGGGCTGAAGATTTTAGGGCTTCGGCTCATGTAATCAGGTTTTCCACGGAATGTAGCGCCGCCCCTTTAAACCCTAAGCCCTAAATCCTAAAAACCCCGAACCCGAAGCCCTAAAACCTTACAATTCTAAAGTCCTAAACCTTAAACCCTGAAACGCCAAACCCTAAAACCCTAAACCCCAAACCCCCAAACCCTAACCCCTAAACCCCTAACCCCCTGTTTTTGAGGGCCCGACCGTCTCCGCCAGGGGGAAGCCCGGAGCCTCTCAGCGATGTGGGTGTCGGGTTTAGGCATGTGAGCTATATAGGTTTAGGGCTTAGGGGTTTAGGGTTTAGGGTTTAGGGGTTTAGGGTTTAGGGTTTAGGGGTTTAGGGTTAGGGTTTAGGGTATATAGTCTAAACTCCTAGTATCCCCCTTAAATAATGGAGAATCAAATGGAAAAGAAAATGGAAAATGAACTGGAAACTGCTATATATAGGGTTATGTAGGGGATTATAGGGGTTATAGTCTAAGCTCGAAGTATCCCCCTTAATAGCACCTATAGTAGTCCCCTCTATAATCCCCTACATAAGCCCCTGTAAGGAGTTTAGATTATGCTTCATGTGGCTTAGGGGTCTGGGATTTGGGGCTTGGGGTCTAGGGATCTGGGATTCGGTGCTTGGGGTCTAGAGATCTGGGGTTTGGGGTTTGGAGTTTATAGGGTTCAAGGTTTATGTAGTATTTAGGGTTTAGGGTTGGGGGTCTTCGAGGTTTAGGGTTTGGGCTTTAGGGTTTGGGATCTGGGGTTGGGGGTTTAAGGTGTAGGTTTGGGGTTTAGGGTTTGCGGTTTGGGTTTACGGGCTTTTGGGTGCAGTTCGGGATTTCGAGGATTTAGGGCTCTCACGTCTGGGGTTTTAGGGATTGAGGGCTTGAGGTTCTGGCTGCTATCGTGGCCTAATTAATCAAACAGTCTGTCTGGTAATGCTAAAGCAGGAAGATGTCAAGATGTTTGGGAACAAGCCGGGCCTGCCCTAAACCCCCCTAACCGTACCTGCCGTTCGGCCTTACTTGAAGGGTCAGGGAAACTTAGTGGGTTTAGGATTTAGGGTTTAAGCTAAACGGTTTAGACTCTTGGGTTGCCGGTCAGGGGACTTAGTATATCTATCACCCTCAGACTCCACATAAGAAACCCAGTTATCTCCCGTAAGAACCTACTTGCTGCGTCTCCCTGACCCTCCAAGTAGGAAGCGATTGATGATTCAGGGTGTCATGTACTGTGGGCCCTAATTAAAGTCTGTACCAAACCCTGAACCTTGATACCCTACACACCGTATTAGGGACCTCGCGTTGGTGGTTGTCGGCTGAGTATGAAGGTGGATCTTAGTTGCAACAGATGGTGGTTGTTCAAAATACTTGTCTCCAAACATGGCAATAATATAGGTTCCCTGTTTGGTTAGGATCCCCTTTTAAGGAAGTGTATATAGGTTCCCTGTTTGGTTAGGATCCCCTTTTAAGGAAGTGTATTCCCAATGGTCCCTTCTTTCCAAAGACCCTTAGAACAACCCCTGGAGGCAGCATCATTCGCCAGCGCCGGGACTCCAGAGCCCAAAGCCTGAAGGCAAAAAACCCTAGACCCCCTAAACCCTAAACCCTAAAACCCTAAAACCCTAAATCCCTAAATCCCTAAACCCTGAAATCTGACCCTGCAAGCCCACAAGCCCAAGCCCTCATCTCTATGAGCCCTAAGCTTCAAACCATGCACCCTAAACCCTGCATCTCACAGATTTTCTAGGGTTCAGGGTTGAGGGGTTTAGGGTTTGGGGACCCTAAAAACGCTCAGGTTCCCCAGTAGTCCTCGACCTCACATCCCAAGAATCCATCCCGATGCCTCAACATCTGTACTCAGTAGCTATCATATTTATATGGGTGGTTGTCAAAATCATGGTCCCTTTTTAGGTGCCCTAGATATCAGGTGTCGTATTATAATAGGTATCGAAAAAAGGATTATAATTTTGACAACCCCCCATATTAATATGGCTCTACTGGGTAAGAGGATTGTTTAGTGCTGCTTCACGTATGGTTTCTTCTTTTGTTGTCGGGTTGGGCCTTTTAAACCCTAGATGCTGCACCCTAAACCCTAAACCCTAAATCCTAGACCCTAAACCCTAAACCCTAAATCCTAAACCCTAAACCTTGAACCCAAGACCCTAAACCTTGAACCCAAGACCCTAAACCCTAACTCCCCTTTTTGGGCTACGGGCTGGGAGTGAAGTTTCCGAGTTGAGGGTTTAGGGATAATGTAGACCCCTGATTATTCATAAACCGCCACGGCCTTATTAATATAGGGTGTAAGAGATTAATAAGTCCTCTGCTTTCAAGGTCCTTACAGGGGCAATATAGCAATGCAGGAGGAATATTGGGGTCACATATATAGGGATAATGGAACTGAAAATGGAAACTACTCTTTAGGGTTTAGGGGGTTAGGGACCCCTGATTAATAAACCCTCTCCTTTCAAGGGCCTGAATATTAGGATTCCCATTAGTGGTAGGAGGTTTATTAATTATGGGTGCGTTATTCCAGCTTGAATAATTCAATCCCCTAAGCCCTAAACCCTAAACCATAGTATGAGTCCTGGCTCATCATCAGGAAAGCGGTTTTGTGGTGTGGAAGATTTCCGGATATATAGCGAACGATCTGCATGGTTTCCCTGAACACCCCTCCTTGGATTGCCCCTTAAATATCTACGAATAGCCCTGAAAGAAGCCGAATCACAGGGGAACCTCAAGTCTGCGCAATTTGCGAGGGGACGCTTGTACCCGAAAATCTATACCCCAATACCCTAAAGACCCCTAAGCCCTAAACCCCTAAGACCCCTAAAGACCCTAAAGGCACTCAAACCTTTAAAGCCCCTAAGCCCTAAAATCTCTCATCTCCACATCCTCTGAACTCGCCTTGTCCTGAGCCTCATCTTCGAAAGAGAAGCTGAAAGCCTCAGGCCTGCCATCTAACGCTTATGATTTCGGTTGGGGTTTAGGGGATAAGGGGTTTAGGGATTTAGGGTGTAGGGATTTAGGGATTCAGAAATTTAGGGATTTACGGATTTAGGGTTTAGGGATTCAGAAATTTAGGGATTTAGAATTGGACGCCTGTCTTTCAAGGCTGGTAGGTGCCTGAAAGGGAGGGAGGGGGGGGGGGGTAAATTGGAGGTCTGTATTGGGTGGACCCCCCGCCCAGTAATAGTGACTATAAGGGAGAATAGGGATTATAGTCGGGTCCTCTTATATTCTTATTATACCACTATTACAGGGTGGGGGGGTCCTCCTGAGGTATATAGGATTTAGAGTCGCGGGTTTAGGTCAGGGACAGCCCCCGCCCAGTATTAGCCTGTCGTAGGGTTGATATAAAGTGCCCAAACCCTAAACCCTAGACCCTAACTGTAAGTATTCTCCAACCGTCAGTGAGTGGGAGCAGCATCCAAGACCCCCCTTTGGCGGCTAAATCCTGTACCCTAAACCCTAAACCTATTTCTCCCTAAACCCAAAACCTATTTATCCCTAAGCCCTGAACCCTGAACCCTAAAAACTTAGGCTCAGAATCCAATGCTCCAACAGATAGAGCATGGGGCAGAATAGGGGTTCTACTCGAGGGGTCAGGGGGCGTTGACCTGCTTACACCCCCTGACCCTCCAAACCGAAACCCGAAACTCCACATGGCAGGGGCTAACCCGGACCTTAGGGAGACATGGTCATTGGTCAAAATTCCAGCTTCCAAAACTGGTCTAGGTTTAAGGCTAGGGAGAAAAATCTCCTATACTTCTCCTAAACCCTAAACCCTAAAACCCTAAGTTTAGGGTTTAGGGCTCGTATAGACACTGATGCATGTCCCCAAAAAACCTTAAGATTTTAGACCTTTACATCAGCCCCCTATATCAGGACAATGAGAAAACCATAGGGCCTCCTTCAAGGATGATATAGGGACGAGTTTAAGAAAGTCGCAAGGTCTTCTAGAGCCCAAGTAGCCTAAACCCTAAACCCTAAACCCCCTAAACCCTAAACCCTAAACCCCTTAAACCCTAAACCCCCTAAACCCAAAACCCCCTGAACCCTAGATCCCCTAAACCCCCTTAACCCTAAACCTTAACCGCTTAAGTATTGAGAACTTCATGTCCAGACCGATGTGTCTACGGTATCGAGGAAGACAGCTTCTAAGTCATCGGGTTTAGGGCTTTAGGGGGTTTAGGGGGTTTAGAGTTTAGGTGGTTTATAGGGTTTAGGGGGTTTAGGGTATATAGGGTTTAGGGCTGCGAGCGCCATATGGACCCAACCCACCTCCCCCCCCCAAAAAAAAGCATTGCAGAACTTACAACTACATCACACCCACCCCCCCCAAGCCCTAAACCCTAAAACCCCTACTGCCTAAACCCTAAACTCGAAACCCATCTCAAAAGCCAGGCACCTGGGCGATGGCGAGGAGCAAGCCCCCGATTCTGCCAGGCTAGTTTAGGCTTCTAGGGTTTTAGGGTTTAGGATTCTAGGGTTTAGGGTTTCGGAATCTAGGGTTTAGGGTTTAGGATTCTAGGGTTTTGGGGTTTAGGCTTCTAGGGTTTAGGGTTTAGAATTCTGGGGTTTAGGGTTTAGGAATTAGGATTCTAGGGTTTAGGGCTTGAGCTTTCGAATTTGAGTCTGAAGACTTGCAAAAACTAAACCTTGAACACTGGGCCCTAAACCCCAAAAGCGGTGTTTAGGGTTTAGGGCTTAGGGCTTCAAACTTAGATTCGAAGCACAAGGGTGTAGAGTGGAGGATTCTAGGATTATCCGGTTTAGGAATCTAGTGTCTAACGCTTGACCTTTATGATGTGGGGTAAGGACTCAGCGTTTTGGACTTCATTAGGGTTTTCATCCTGTGGCTTCCTGCAAATCAGAGGATGCTTGCGGCGCAACTAACAAGGACTAGAATAGCGAGAATCAGAACGTCTAAGCCCTACCTGCACGCCAAAAGCAAGTAAAGTAATGGCCCAAAACCTGCAAACATCGCCCAAAAGGCCCTTATTCTACATACTTTTGGGGTTCAGGTAAACCCTAAACTCCCAAACCTGAAATCAACAGTCTTATGACCTACTGCCCCGTACTCTGGTTGCCTGATAACTGCGACCTTTTCGGGTTTAGGGTTTAAGGTGCAGATCTTAGGGCTTAGGGATTAGGGTTCAGGGTTTAGGCTTCAGATTTCCCTGTTTAGCGGACCTCTTTCCTACTGGAATGCATCGAATGCAAGGTCGGGGAACGCCAGTTTAGATTTTAGGATTAAGGTTTTAGGGATTGGGGTTTAGATTTTAGGCTGTTGGGATTGGGGTGCAGCGTTTTTGGCTGAACCCGGAACAGGCCTCATTTGCACCCTAGCAGACATATTCTTTGGGCAGCAGAAGGATTACAGATCTGGTACCTCTCGGGCCATCGCGCGATGTGATAATGCATCCCCTGTTCAATTTGCTGCTAATGGCTGCCCTTTGGACCCTAATCTGGGTTTAGGGTTCAGGGTTTAGGGTTGAGGGAACCTGAACCCCAGACTGTGCCAGAGAATCAGTAAATACAAAAACCCATGGAAGAAAACCACGCGAAAGGCAATTGTTCTAGATGAGCCTTTTGGGGCGCAAGTACTACAATCTCCAGGAGTTGCTCAAAAGTGGGGCGGGTCCCTAGGCACCCCTGAACATGGAGGAACCTAAAGGTGCAATTAAGAGTTCGAGTTACGTGAACCCCAAAAGTATGTAGAATAATTGCGTTTTGGGCTGCTTTTAAAGGTTTTGGGCTATTATTCTACCTACTTCTGGGGTTCAGGTAAGGACCCTGTAAAGTGTGAGAAATGCCCCATGCAGCGCCTAAACAAACCATGAACGCGTACTGAGCTTGCTCAACACTTGCCAGGCAGATCAACTTTGAAACTCAAACCATGAAACTCTGAATTAACTAGGGTAGTTTTTCTTGGGTGGGTGAATCCTAAAAAAAATAGTTAATGGTTTGTATGGTGGCTATACACAAACCAGACAAACCAGGAAACCGTTAAGCTTACATTTGGGGGGGCGGGTCCTAAAAATAGTTGATGGTGCTTGGAAGCCCGGTAAGTGTGATGCTGTGTGTTTTCGATAAGGAGTATACAGAACACAAGTTCTCAACCTAAACCCTAAACCGCAAACGCTAAACCCCAAACCCTAAACCCTAAACCTTAAACCCTAAAACCCTACACCCTAGACCCTAAAACCCTAAAACTCTTAAACCCTTAAACCCTACTACCCTAAAACCCCTAAATCCTGCAAATCCCTCAAAATGCTTGTCCTGCCTCCGGCGGTACCTGCAACTTTGCCAGGAGGAGCCTCGGGATGCTTTTGGGGTTTGAAGGAGGTTAGGGTTTGGGATTTTGGGGTTTTGGGTTTGAAGGAGTTTAGGGTTTGGGGCTTGGGGTTTGAAGGAGTTTGGGGTTTCATTAGGATTTGGGATTTAATTAGGGTTTAGGGATTTAATTTTGGGTTGAAGGAGTTTAGGGTTTGTTGTTTAATTAGGGTTTGGGGCTTAGGGATGAAGGAGTTTTTGAGTGTTTGGGGTTTAATTAGGGTTTGGGGCTTGGGGTTGAGGGTTTAGGATTAAGGGTTGGGGGTTTAGGGTTCGAAGGGGTCTGGGGTTTAGGGTTTTGGGGTTTAGGGTTTCAAGGTTTAAGTTCAGGGATGAAGGCTTTTGGGGGTCTAGGTGAGTTGAAACTTAGGCTTTGCACGATGGAGAAGTTCAAACTTAAGCGTAGTCATATGGGGAGGGGATAGGGGTTCAGATCCAATTCTTTGCGCACGCTTGTTTGCAATAGTTAGCGGCGACGCCGTGAGCCACCCCGGCCATCTCCTGCTGGATGAAGGCATCCCATCTCCCGGTCAGGTTTAGGTTTTGTTAAAACCGTAGTACGCAGCCTGTGAATGAAAGCCAATGAGCGCAACCTCAAGCTGGTGGCTGTGGTTGCGGCGACATCAGCTGTGAAGTGTAAGTGGTTGCACTGTCGGCCGCGGCCGGACCGGCCGGCCGACCAGCGGAAGCGCCGGGTGGTTGAGGCAGATCAACAGATGCTGCTACCGAAGTCTATCTTGAATAGGGATGAGGGGCCCGCGGCCATTTCATAGAGAAAGCAATCTATAGAATGTGTTTTTTTCACTTCACTGTCGCGACAGCCCTTTTCTATGAAGTGTGGTGCTGGGGTTCTCTGACCACATCCGGGCAACCCGCAATGAAGACTGCTGCGAATATCTATGGAGCAAGATGAGCCCAAGGCTGTCACTATAAAATGACAAGGGCGCTTTTTTGATCCCCAGACGCTTAAACACTTAACCGCAGACCCTACCTTAACCTACCAAAACCTACTTTTTTGTAGGTTCCCTGTAAATTCCATATTAGGCATTATATTAGGATCCTACAAAAAGTAGGTTTTGGTAGGTTGAGGTATAAGCCCTCATCCCACCCCAACCAAGACCATCGTCAAAGAATTCGACCCTCGACAGATTTATTGTGGAGCCTCACATTTGAAGAGGAGTGATTGCTGGATTTGGTAGTCGCCCTAAATAGGGGGACTCCAATATAGACCCCAAAATACTGGAATCCTTATTATAGGGATCCCCCCAAATGTATCCCTTTTGGGAAACCCCTTGTCTGCACGGTTGCATTTTGAAGAGAAGGGATTTCAAACAGCCTGGCCCAGCTCGGGCTGCATGGAGTCGGACCGCTTGAACTCTTACCAGCAGGGAATAAGCGAATTATATATATATATATCTTTTGCCCGGGTAACGGCTTTACACTTTCCTTTGCTTCGCGATGAGAAACAACTGTTACATAGGGGTCATTGAAATGATTCTTGCTGATGTGCCGCCCTGCGGCCTCCAGTTGAGCTATAGTCTAAACTCCTTATATAACCCCCTATTAAGGAGTTTCGATTATGGCTCATCTAGTGGCTTATGAGGACAATAGCTTTCCCTTACTACACACCCCGCCCCCCTTCCTACCCGCCCTTGGGTTCCCTTGGTTAGGGTTTAGGGTTTAGGGTTAGGGTTTAGGGTTTAGGGCTTAGATAATTACGACCATAATATGGAACCTAATCATTCCTAACTAGTTCAAAGCAGGTAAAATGATGACCCAACATCCCTAAAACCCTAAACCCTACCTAAAGGCCTAAACCATAATATTCTGCGTAATTCAGGGGGTCCAGGTAGTAGCCCCTTAAAATATACGCAGTCCTAAACCCTAAACACCAAGCCCTAAACGCCCTGAACCCTACCTGGGCCCTCCAATGTAGTTCCTTTTTGGGTTTTGTATGGATTCTTGGTTAGGATTCTTATTAGGACTACTAAAAAGGTACTACATTGGAGGGTCTAGATAAGCCCCGAACCCTGCATCCCAAACCCTATGAAGCGTTTCCATGTTCTTTTCCATTTGATTCTAGATCATGCCGTGGCCTCAAATCCTCAGATTAGGAATCTCTTCATACTAGTAGTAAACCTTGGGTTTAGGGTTTAAGGCTTTGGGATAATTAAGTTGGGTAGATCTTGTTTTTCTCTTGGTATCTTTGCTGTATATGTGACTTTCGCTAACTTTGAACCCCCCCCAACCCACCACTTCACGTGACTTTATCATCCCCGGCGTCTCGGCGTATACGTACGGAATAACCCTAAACCCTGAACCCTAAACCCTGATAGCTTAGGCGCCTGTAATACTTGGAGTGCTACGATCATACATGAGCTATAATCTACAGACTCCTAGTATCCCCCTTAATGCCCCCTAGATTACTCCCCTATCTAGGAATTTAGACTATAGCTCTCATGAGCTTCGCGGAACTGCTCGCTAGCCCACCGAACACCGTCAGGGATAAACCCTAGCCCACCCTTCAGCTTAGCCCACTACCTGAAGCAAGCAATTTGGGGTTTACGCTTCAGGATTCAGGATTTGAAGTTTAGGGTTTAGGGCACCAACCCAACACAAGCCCGCAAGGCCCAAACCCTAAGCCCTTAACCCAGAACCCTCCAAGACATCCTTGATTCCAAGAATCTTAAAGCCTCAACCCCGACCCTCAGCGCCGCCTCCTCCGCCTCCATTTCGTCATCGTCGAAGCCGAACGGCTCAGCCCTGAGACGTGATCTGTTTAGGCATGGGTTCCCCTACTACCCCCCCTGTGCTATACCAGTAGGGGCCCATAATAAGCCCGAGTTTTAAGGGGAATCTAGGGGGGGGTCGTATCAAGGAAGTCAGTAGGGAACCCATGATGGAATCTAAGTTCAGGGCTCCCTAAACCCTAAACCCTAAACCCTAATAGGGACCCTTAATCCCAAGAGGTTTAGGGGTTTAGGGGTTTAGAGCTTTAGGTGAATATAAGAGCAATGTGAGGCTTACACTTCCGGGAAACTACGCAGCTGAAGTTCCTTACATCTGTGCCTTAAGCCCCAAAATCCTAAACCCAGACCGAAACCCAAACCCACATGGAAATAGTTCAAACTCAGGCTACGGGATTTGAATTTGGGTTGAAGCTTTAGGGGTATGTAAGGTTTGGGGCTTAGGGTCTACGATCTAGGTAAGCTTGGGCTTGGTATTTGGGCTTGAAGTCTTGGGGGGGTTCAGGGTTTAGGGCTTCAGGTGTCTAAGTTTCAGGGTTCTGGGCTTTGTCTTTGGGATGGAGGATTTAGGGCTTAGAGGGTTAAAGAATTGGGGTTGCAGTTTAAGGATGCCAGAAACCCTGACCCCTAAACCCTAAACCCTAACCCCTAACCCCGAATTCGGAACCCCTTAGCCCTAACCCCTAAAACCCGAAACCCGAACCCTAAACCCTAACCCCAAAACCCTAAACAACATTAGGGACCGGCGCAGTTTTGCAAAGTGATCTGTTGATGCCATCTTGGCCTGTAGCGTAGAAAGCCCGAAGCCCCGAACCCCAAGTCATAAACCCTGACCCTACCTGAACCCCAAAAAGCCTATGGAGAATACTGGCCTTTTGGGCTATTTTTAGGTGGTTTTGGGC
>CAJNIZ010006416.1:5262-16008 GCA_905231905.1 Symbiodinium pilosum
CCTAAACCCCTAAATCATAAACACTAAACCTTAACCCCAAATCCTAAACCCAAAACATCCCAAAACAATGCATCCAGAGAAGCCCTATACTTTAGGTGGACCCCCCACCCTGTAGTAGTGACTATAAGGGATAATAGGGATTATATTAGGGTTTAGGGTTTAGGGCTTATATTCCTACTATACCACTATTACAGGGTGGGGGGTCCTCCTAACCTGTACTACACACAAGCCTCGGAGATCCTTGCGCCCTGAGCCCTGGGAGGCCGTGCAGCGCAGTATACCGAAGCTTGGGTTTAGGGTTTAGGGTTTAGGATTTGGGGTTTAGGGTTTAGGGTTTAGGGTCCTGAACCCTGAACCCTAAACCTAAGGGTTTGGGGGCCTCCAAGGGGCTCTAAAGATATGTGGGAACTGGATGGTTCTACGGAGCCAGTTTTGAGAACTAGCCAAACCCTACACCCTAAATCCAAAAACCTTAGACCCTCAACACCTAAACCCTAAATCCTAAACCCCGTGAACCCTAGCCCCTAGGCCCTAAACCTTAAACCCTAAGCCCTATAAACCCTAAATGTGAACCCCAAAGCGCCGAGGTTACATGGTCACGCCTTTCCGGGACTTCTTGGAAGCAAGGGCCTCTGCGCGCGTGCACTGCTTGATGAAGGCCTGGCTGGGGTGCTTATGGGCGCCGATCAGGGTTTAGGGTTCAGGGTTTGGGAATAGTTTAAGGTTTGGGGTTCAGGGCGTCCAGAAGACGCAGCATAGCCCGAAGCAAGCCCCACGAGGGGGTTTAGGGGTTCAAAGTTTACCCTTCCCCTGGACACTCATTAGCAGATTTTTAGACATGCTGGCTGCAGGCCAGGTTATATTCCCTTGGGAATCTGTAACCTGACGCCACCCAAAGCCATCGATTTCTTATTAAAATGCTTATTCAAGCATGCTGACAATCTAATTTTAAAGGGGGTAATGCGGCAGACTCCGTGATCCTCAATTATGCATTCATTTTGTGGGGGGATCTCAATTATGTAAAGTTCTAAGGGTGGGCAATGGTGAGGCCAGTATCATTCGTTGTTGCGTATCTGATTGACATTGATTGGATTTTTACTCTATTAGAACAGATTTTCACTGATTGTGAATAGATTGTAATTGATGTTAGTAGGTTCTAGAGGATGTACAACATTGTGATTCGATTGTAACTGATGCAAATCGGATGAAACAGGTCACGGCGATCAACGTGATGGTCCACCTCAATTGCCGAGAACCTAGCCCTTCCTATGTTCTGCAAAACTAAACTGAGCCATTCCTTAAGAATTCAATTAGTATCCCTTGCCTTATTCGTTTTACTAGGAGCCATAGGACCCCCAAGACCCCAATTTGTTTGGAGGACTTTCTATCATACATGCCCCCTTTTCGTGCAGGTGGGATCACTAATCAAAATCCAACAAAAGGATTGCTTGTTTAAGGCTGATAAGGCGTACAGCCACTCAAAGGCATTTTTTCAGTAAATCCTACCTATTTCTCCACAAAAAAAGCCCGACCAGTCCCTCCGAGCGAATTTTGCAGAAAACTGGGCAAATCCCACAGACGCTCCCTCCTGGTGATCCGAACCTTGCGTTCACAACATATCACCCTCCGCCATTCTTCTGTGTGGGGGGGGGGGGGGGGGGCGCAGGGAGCAGGTTCCGCATAGGCACTCCTACAGTAAGAACTTAACAACAAACCGCAAGCCCAGCAAGCCCAAAAACCAAACCCCAAAGCGTGAACCTCAAGGCCCAACCGCTGGAACCAGAATTGCCTGCGGGCCGTCCATGACAAAGCAGCCAGCGTCGATGCCTTTTTTCTTGAGCTGTGTCTCACAGGCCTTCTTGATAGCTTCCACGTCGGTGGTGTTCCTTGCTCAGTGATCCAACATCCCAGGACATAGATCCTCTTCACAGTACTGAACGCAGCATGCACCATTATGATAACCCAGCAACACTGCCCTTCCGTTACAAAATCCCCCAAAAAATAAAACAAAGAGAGACTTGCCAAACCTCCAAAATTCTTGCAGCCTCCTAATCTGGGAAAGGAAAGCCACCCTCCGTTCTACAAACAGCGGAAGGTACTTTACATTTGCTTGCAATGACTTCAGGCTTTCGGAGCTAGTAAGCAACTTATCGAGGGATGGAAAGAAAACGACAATACTAAAAAAGTAAGGTTCGCCTGCGCCACATTCTCTATGGAGGGGCAGTCAGCATCTGGAATGATCTCCCAATCCTGCTTGCTCTCCTCCTGCCACGTGTGAAAGATAAGAACCACAAGTATTCAAAGGGCCAGCTACTCCCACCAATCCTGCCTCTACCGCCTTATGTAAACTGGTTGCGGGGCTTCTGTATGCGGCCACTTGGCGGCATTGGAATAAATACTCAGCCTCTGAACCCTAGGGAGACCCTCTGATTAACTGGCAACCCCAACCCCTACACAAANNAGAGTCATATGAGTAGCGTTTTTTTGGTGGTTGAACCTCATAAGATTCTATTCCTTACATAAAATACTACAACCAAAAGGAGGATATAATCTTACTCTATATTGGGTATCATAGTATCCCCAAATAAAATACTACCCGAATCAAAGGGTCCTCATTTTCGGATTAGGGTAACTAACATCCCCTTATTACAGGGTCTACCCAACACACTGGATTTCACGGCCCACTAGAAGCTAGAGCCCTCCTGCGAGATGGGATTGAAGCCCTGGGACATGGGCTTCACGATCTCGCCTGAACAGTCATCAACCAGGTAGTGCTACTTGGAAAAGTTCATGGGACTTAGCATGATAACCCTACATATATCTGGGGGAACCTCTATATGGCCACATAAAAAGTATGAGTAGAGCTATATGCTCAGTAGTGAGTAGCTGCTAAATCCTATAAGCTTTGAGTGAATTAAATAAACAGGTTGCAGAACCTGCAAAGCCAATTTCCCAAGCAATGACCAGATGACTCTTAACAACCACTAATTGGACCTGACATGGTCAGATGAAGGAAAGCAGTACAGCCGAAAACTTAGCACGCGCAAATCGCATGACTTATGTTGCTTTGATTTTAGTATAACATAATAGAGTAGAACATACATATATAGCCCAAATATACTACAGTAGTGTCCATTTTCTTTGCCATTATCCCAATATGTCCCTCATTATTCCTGTAGCCCCTTCTCTGGGGTAGTTAGGTAGGGGAATTACATGGTGGTTTCAATTTATAGGGGACCCCAAACTGAACCCTAATCTACTATAATCCTCATTGTGGGGACCACCAAAAAAACCCTAATTTCTGCAAAGCCAAATCCCTATACCACTCTATACTCCCAGTTTCCATTATGTTTTCCGCTTTCTTTACCAGTTGATGCCCCATTATGAAGGTAATATCCCTAAACCCTGAACCCTAAGCTTGGTTGGTACCTAGTACCTACAACTGAATTCGCCTGGCTGTGTCTTGATCAGCAGCTTGCGGCCATCCAGGTGAGTGAGCTCCATCCTCATTTGAGCCATTGTCTAAACTCCTAGTATCCCCCTTAATAACCCCTATAGTAGTACCCTATATAATCCCTTATATAATCCCCTTTAAGGAGTTTAGAGTATGGCTCATTTCACTTCATGGGATCACCCTCCAGAGTTCAGGGTTTGGGGTCCTGACTTTCAGGTTACTTGGAGGTTCATGGGGACATAACACTCCAAACCAGGTCAAAATCTCAAGCACTAACCTCAACCCAACACCCTAAACACCTATAGTAGTCCCCAATAAGTAGATAGAATATGGCTTTGTATTATAATAGGACTAGATACCCATATACCTCATATTCTATCTACTTACTGGGGACTATAAACCCTAAACATCCAACTCGGGCACCCTGTCTCTGAGCCCCGAACATCATAGGACTCCTGAGCCCCTCTCCTACTTGCTGACTTTTACTCTCTTCCCCCGTAACCAGGGCTGAGAAAGTTTAAACTTTATTATAGAGACCCAAAAAAGAAGCCCAAAAAGGTTCAGGGTCTTCTATTGGCTGAGTAAGTCTATGGCCCCCAACAGAGTTCAGTAAACCCTTTCTTATAGTAGGCTTTGATATATCTAAGAGACGGTGGAAGCTCAGCTGCCCAGCAACCGGGCCAAAACTATAAACCCTAAACCCTGAACCCTAAGCCCTGAACCCTATACCCTAAACCGTGAACCCTAAACCCTGAACCCTAAACCCTGAACCCTAAACCGTAATAAGCCCTAAACCCTAAACCCTAAACCCTGAACCCTAAACCCTAAACCCTGAAGTTTAACCATGATCCTTCTGCCTAGGACGCCCGAAAGTCGGCCAAGATCTGTAGACTGTCCAAAGCCCTAACTTGCTCAGCCAATAGAAGAACTTTAACCCTTTTGGGCTTCCTTTTTGGGTCTCTACCAAAAAAAGCTTAAACTTTCTAAGCCCTGGTTATTGTGTACCTACTATATGCCCTATATCATGTACCCTTAAGGGCCTCCTAGAATCCCCCCAAAGGCGTAAGGATCCATATGAGCTATAGTCTAAACTCCTAGTATCCCCCTTATAATCCCTATACTAGTCCCCTATATGATTCCCTATATAACCCCCTTTAAGGAGTTTAGACTATGGCTCATATTAGGGGCGCATACTTCTAACCTTAGATATGAACACCAAGCATCTGAAAGCCACAGAGGGCCTCCACCAGGGAGATGGTTCGCCTGGATATCGTTTTAGCCATGGGTGTGCGTGCGTGTGTTGAGATCCTTATGACTTTAGGTATTTCTGATAGAATATAGGCAAAATAAGGAGAAGTGAGCTTTAGGTACTTGTGATAGAATATGGGAATATAGGGGAAGTTTGTGTCCAGGTAAGTATGACAATCGAGGAAAAACTAGAAAACGCAGGTCTATGGTACTAGCCAATTGGTCTTAAACTCTAAACCCTAAACCCCCAAGGCCGCAAGATGGGCATTCCCCCAAAACCATGAATCATGTTTAGCGACCTCAAGGGCATTTGGGGGCAAAAACCCTCAACGAATGTTCCGCACTCCTCGACAATGGTCATTACATTTATAAAAGCCCTAAGCCATTGGCCTCACACATTGAGCCCTAAACTTACTGCTGGTTAGTAGGTTTAGGGTTTAGGGTTTAGGGAATATAACCCCTACAAAGCCCGCATATAATATATTCCCATATTCGCTACTAACCCCCAGTAAGTAAATCCTTAACCTTTGATGTTGCCTCTACTCTATGACAGTTCCCCCAGTTTAGAAATCGTTGTGAGATCCCACACACCTTATGTATTCAGGGCCTTACATATGCCGGTCGTAGTGAAGCGTCGGAGAAATTTGCGCTCTGAACTCACAACAAACCTTTGATCCCGAAACCTCAGCCTAGCTGCTCTACGTAGAGGTCCGCACCCTTCCGCTTGAACTCTGGGTGCTCCTGCTGCTTCAACACGAAGACCACATCCCCGGTATCCTGGTTAGGTGTTTTGAAATAAATGCGTTTGAACTCGTGCGTTTACGTTTTAAATCTAGGGTCTAGGTGCGAGGATTTAAGACTCTAGGGTTTGGGGGTAAACTGACATGGAACCCGTAAAGGGGCCTTCTGAACACTACCGCCCTTCTCTTGGGCGTATGTTTATCTGGGGTGAAAGTTGGGGTGAAGGTATTGTGCACGCATGGCTCGTTGAAACATTTAAACTTCTAGACAGTCTTACAGGAATCCCTGTCTCTATTTGCTACATTGGCTACATTGGCAGAAGCAGCATTAATCCTTAAACCCAACTGCAAAAAGGCAACAAACGAACAAATCGACCAAAAACAGGCCCAGCGTCTGCGTCCGGATGCTCATCTGCCTTTGAGGGTTCAGCGTTTTCAGGCCTTTGCGTTTTTGCAGTGTGTTATAGGATGTGTCTTGGAGAAACTTAAGGAAAGCCTTTTGGTTCAGAAAAGGTTATAGTTTAGGTCGTTTCACCTTGGTTATATTGGGAAAATGGAACAGAACATGGAAACTACTATATAATAGCAATCTCCACAGAAGGCAGCAAGCCGTATAGTTGTCCCGTAATAAAGTGCCTCTCAGCACCATTACTAAAACGCAAAGGACCTCTGTTGTATGTTTTAAAGCTCCAGCAATTCTGATGCCTTTTGAATTGGAGAGATGTCTAGGGTTTAGGGTTCGGGGTTTAGGGTTTACGGCCTGGGCTACGGCTTGACTTGAAACGTGAGGCGGACTGAGTAACTAGGTTAGTAGGCATGACAAGGTTTGCTTTATAGTTAGCTTGTACGGACTGAAGGTCTGCTTACCAAATCCGCCTGACCCACCACGCAGGGCTTAAGAACTCGAAATGAACCGTTACCCAACCCCATATAGCATCCTCATATGAGCCATCGTCTCAACTCCCAGCATCCCCCTTCGTCACCCCTATATTACTCCCCTATATATTACCCCCTAAACCCCAAACCCTAAAGCCTAGACCTTTAAAAATCCCTTTTATATCTCTCTTTGAGGAGTTTAGACTAGAGTTCATAGGCTCTGGACGACTACAGTCATAGCAAGCTTGGCTGTTTCAAGGAATCTTTTCCCCTAATCTGAGTTGGGTTTAGGGTTTCGGGTTTTTAGTCCCCCACCGCAGTCATGATAAGTGACATTCCAGTATGGGGGTGTAAGCCCTAAGCCCCAAAGCGTTTAGATACAAGGAGGTGAGGTCCTAGGGCGGTGGTTCTTACAGGTCACGCATTCATCATGGACATCCGACTCTTTGCAATGTCAAGCGACTACCAGGAATCCCATTACACCTCAAATCATTTCCAAGTGAGTGACCATCTTGATCAGAATGACGGTTCTGGATGTGTGCGTGAGGACTACATTTACGTCTCTTGTTGGTGACTCTTGTAGGAATAAATTGAAGTTTACAGAAATCCTGGAAGAGCAGACGAACCTGTGCCTTCTCGCGACACACGACCTTCTGGCCATCAGACGCGCCCTTCTGCACATGCACCTGACAGAAGGCCCAGCAGTTGTCTTGGAGCCTTGGGTTTAGGACTCAGGGTGCGGTGACATCGGGTGCTCAAGCTTGAGGGGTTGCGGATTCACCTGGATACCGCTCTCCTTCTTGCGACAAGACTTCACTACAACTGCAAGCTAAAGAAATTAAACAAACTGTACTTCTGACACATGCACACACACACACACGTCCTGATTGGATCTAGAGCGTCCTTTTCCAAGAAGCCCCTTATGGCTGATGATGTCATGTTGAAGGGTTCGGGGTGCGGGGTAGAGGTCTGATAGGAATCGGCTGGGCGATTTGCACACGCAAGCTGCACACAATTGACGCCGGGGCAAATGCGGTCCTACGATTTCTTGCTTCTCACACTTGGGCTTGGTGTTTAGGGTTTGGGGTCACGCCCACTCACCTAACAGGTAAATTAGGTGAGCGGGCGTGACCCCAAACCCTACACAACAAGCCCAAGGTACAGGGGCTTAGTGTGGAGATTGTAAGTCCTGTTTGGTACCAAGTATGATGCGGCACCGACCATTTTCCAGTCTGGTGTGCAGGGTTTCATCTGAGGGTGCAAAACTGGGAACCCAAGTTTGGAAGGTTTAGGAAAAGAAAGGTTTTAGGGTACCTACACATCCCAGACCTCCCCAAAATGACTCCACGACTACATTGTGAAAAATAGGGGATTGTTGGGAGGTACCAATTTTGGATCCTAGAGGGGGTCTGAGATGAGGCTTCAAATTACGTAGGTGAGGGCAACTTACATGCCAACCCCAGGACAGCTTTGGATTGCAGGACAAGTTTAATGTTTAGGGTTTAGGGAATTTGGCTACTCCAACCTCAAACCCCTAATCAAGGATCTCATGACTATCATACGGTACTGTCACGACAGCAGGGCCTTCAATTTGGGGAGATCAAAATCTGCTTATGGCCCACACTCCCATGCACGCTCTAAGACAGGCTGCTTACACATTCCCAGCCTAAAACCCCGTGGCCCTAGACCTGAAAGCCGTCTTACGTCTACCCACATATGTGCTAAGCCACAAGCCATAAGCCCTTCAACTCCAAAATTCTAGCTTAACTGAAGCCCCACAACCTAAGAAGACCTAACCCCCAAAACACACACACACACACACACAACTCTAGAGCACAAAGCGCACAGCGCTGAACCCCTTCGCACTATAGGGGTTATTTAGTTATATAGGAGTATGTAATGGGGTATAAGGGGGGTTTATAGAATAGGGCTATATGTAGCTTATCTCCCAGCCTCCAACACTTCCCTCTCCTGCGCAGTGGAGAAGCCTCAGTCAAAAGTTTGGCAAGACGGGCAAGTATCATCCTCAAGAACTAACATGAGGGTTTAGGGTTTAGGGTTTAGGGTAAACAGCCAAGACCCTAGACAGAATAAGGTCCTTCGTACAAGAGCTATACGATTCCACAGGAAGAATTCAAACGATTAGGGCTTCTACAAACATAAGAGAGGCTGGACATAGTTTTCCAAATCCTCAACCCATTCTCTGCTTACAACACACTCTGGGACATAGTCTCTTGTCGAACTTTAAGCATGGTCCTAAGCACGTCTACGAGCTTCCCGAAACAGGCGGCAGATCCTAAGCCCAAGTGGTTTGGAGTGCAGTCCCCTTCTATAGGGGTTATATTGGGATAATAGAAAAGAAAATAGATAATAGGGTTTAGGGTTCCCTCACGAACAAACAGACAAGGAAGCAAGCCTATTTGGCCTATTTCACGGGACAGTAGTCTTTGTAGGGCCCTTGTTGGGCTTCCATGGCAGTTCAAGGAGTCTAGGGACGCTTGACGCCCGAAGCACACGGTCTAGTCTAAGCCCTACCTCCTTAGCAGCGCAGCAACGTCAACCAACATCATGGGTGTTGGGTTCAAAATATGATTGCCGAAACGAACTCTTGGTACCAAAGCCGAAGAAAAAACCATGATACTTGGGCGCTTGGACCTTTGTGTGAAAAAGCCGATCAGGAGTAGGCCAAGCACCTGTAAAACCCTCGTAACCCTGAGCGACACTACACCTCACCCGTAGACCTCCCAAGCCCGGAACCACAATCTCGCCTTACCCGCAAAACCCAGGCTACAGAAATGCTGGGCCCTAAGGGCCAATAAACTCTGAATTGCACCCTATTTAATTTATCCTACCGTTGATCCCTACACTTTTCAACTGGTTCCTTACTGGGGCAGTATTTCTCATTACAAACTCTGTTATTGTCCGTCCTCTGCAAGGGCTTGGCTTCAGAAGCAAAAAACATACTCAACGACAACCCAGCTAAATCCCCTATGCCTTAGTGTCCGGTCAAGAAACTTTTGCCCTGTCCTCCACAGGTTCTGCAAGCCGACTGCATTTGCCTTGATGAAGATTTCACAGCTCTTCTATTTATCACGCCCTTCTGCTGTAGCATGACCCGTAGCAGCGTCTGGCTGGCTCAGCCCTACGCCATGTTAAGAGCTTAGGGTTTACGGGGCCAACCCAAAACCCAACACCGGGTAGAATGTAGGTCTAGGGGGTGAAGCCTTTGATGGATTTGGGGCCCAGCACCTTTAGGAATAAGGGTTTAGCTTGACGGTTCATTGAAAGCGTTTAGGGTTTGGGGTCTAGGGTGTCAAAAGGTTTTCGTAACCCCAAACCTTATAACCAAGAACCTAATGTGGTCGTAGGGGTTAGACGCGTTTTTCTGGGTGCTTAGGAGGGAGTGGGAGAGTGACGATAGGGATGACAATTGCAGTGTGCAGAAAGATGTGCAAGAGGAATATGGTAGTTGTGGAAAATACCTGCCCCCAAAATGGCCATAGGGTAGGTTCCCTGCTTGGTTATAGGATCCCCTTTTAAGGAAACGTATTCCCCATGGTCTCTCCTTTACAAGGACCTTTAGAACAACCCCCAAACCCTAAACCCTAAACCCTAAATCCTAAACCCTACGTAAACCGTATGGGACTCCACTCCCCAAATCCTGCCTCAGCAACCCTTGGGCCTACCTAGACCCTCCAACGTAGTTCCTATTGGGGTACTATTAAGGGTATATTGGGACTATATGGTGATAATGGAAAAGAAAATGGAAACTACTATAATGGGGTATATAGGGTTTAGGGTTTAGGGCCTACCTAGACCCTCCAATGTAGTTCCTTTTTTGGGTTTGGTATGTTTTTTGCTTAGGGTTCTTATTAGGACTACCAAAAAGGTACTATATACCCTGAAACCTAAACTGGCTTGGGTTTAAGATTCTGGCAGATGAAGAGTTTTCAAGTGGAATGTCTGGGGGAGCTTAAAGACTAGGGTCTAGGAATTAGGCTTGATGGGCTTACTTTAGCTTTCGGGTTTAAGGTTTAGGGTCTAGGTTTAGGGTAAGGTAAGCTTATACCTCAACTCTGAACCCCGCACACTGCTTGGAGGCCCAGTTACTTATCAGGCAATATCAGCACTGTCCTAAAAATGCTATAGACTCTAAACCCGTACCTTTAATCTACCCTAAATATAGGGTAGCGGATCTATAGGTGAACCTATGTTGGAGGGAGTTTGAAACAGCCGAACACTCCTCTCCTGCGGCACAAAATCAAGGGTCCCAAGGGACCTCGCAGTATACGGAGAAACCCAAACGTGTTTGAGCTTAACCTCTGCGAGGAACTACTACCTGGACCCCAAAAGTAGGTAAAATAATTGCCCAAAGCCCCTAAATATAGCCCAAAGGGCCATTCTTCTACATACTTTTGGGGTGTAGGT
>CAJNIZ010006418.1:0-17749 GCA_905231905.1 Symbiodinium pilosum
AACCCTAAACCCCAAACCCTTTCAGAGGGGATCCCAGGGGTCATGGCCCTACGAGGGAACCGGGGTTTCAACCTTGGATGACTCGCTACGGCACGGCCTGAGTCTAATGTAGACCCCTTATTGATAAACCTCCCTCCTGATTAGGGATTATTGTGGGGATCCTAATATTAAGTCTCTTAAAGGAAAGGGAGTTATTTATCACGGGTCTGCATTGTGAAGGGTTGAGGCTTTCAGATAAAGATCAACCTTAAAAACCTAAACCCTCAACCCTACATCCTAAAATCTGTGCAACAAAACCTAAACAGCCTCCACATCACAGAGCCTAGATACCCTAAGCCTTCAATAGCATACATCTTGTTATCCTGGAAGTTTTGCAAAACATCAGATCCCAAGTTTGTTGTTCTCCCTGAGCAGCGGGGAGTCCAGAGAGTGTTTGTAGGGACCCAACAAACGGCAGCAATGTAGGAACTCTATATAAGGAGTGATTCCCTCAAAAAAGCTACCATCTTGGCATTCCAACAAATGTGATCAAGACTAAAACCCCAACTGTGTGGCAAGTGCTTGCTGGGTCCCTTTTGTAGGGAAATGCCACTGCGACAAGCCTTGCACAGGCAAGGATTCCGAGGTGGAACGATGTGGACTGTCCCTTGCCAGCCACAGGCATAGCTCCTCACACTCAGAACTTAGCCCCCAGTCCCCTAGGAACAAAGAAGCATCCTGCATAAACCCTAAAGCTATATAGTCCCCCTTAAGTAGATAGAATATGGCCTCGGGTATATTATAGTAAGATCCCCAGATACCCCATATTCTATCTACTTAATGGCGACTATGTACCCTACACCCTAAACCCTAAATTCTAAACCCTAAACCCCAAACCTTAAATCCTACATCCTTAATCTTAAACCCCAAACCCTATATTCTACTTAACAGTGTCTTTTCCATTATCCCAATAAAACCCCGCATAATCTCTACTCTCTTCCCCAACAACCAGGGCTAAAACAAGTCTAAACTCTATTATAATGACCCAAAAAGGAAACCCAAAAAGTTTAAAGTTCTTCTCTTGGATGAAAGAGCCTATAATACCAATTTTCTATCTACTTCAGGGGGCCTATACCCCCAATAGCCTAGAAAGACCACCTCTGGCCAGCGAATCTGAGGGTTTAGGGTTTAGGGACCTTAGGGTTTAGAGTTTGGGGTTTAGGGTTTAGGGATCTTAGGGTTTAGGGATCTTAGGGTTTAGGGATCTTAGGGTTTAGGGTTTGGGGTTTAGGGATCTTAGAGTCTAGGGATTCGATTCACAATGTCGGATTTAGCGTTTAGCTTACTGGTTGTTTGTAGGGGGTAAGGGAATATATTCCGGCATTTTCTCCTATTCCATACTGGCCCTAAACCCTAATAAGGGAATGTAGTATGTGGGGCTTATGGAGGGTTCATATTCCTTCTTCCCACTATGCCCCAATAAGTTTAGGGTTTAGGGAAGCAAAAGCTCTAGTTGGAAACTATATCGACGACCCTGGCTGCTGTTGAGGATTTTACATTACGTACCTCTAACCAGGTTAGGGTTAAGGGTTTATGGTTACTATAAGAAGGTAACTTTCTTATTTACGATATAAACCATATGAGCTACCCTAAACCCTAAACCTCTAAACTCTAAATTATACAAAGGAAATGAGTTCCTTATCAGGGACTCTACTAAACTACATGGGGGGCCCCTATGTCCACTGTTGAGGGTCCCTTGGTGAAGCTAATATTGACTGTAGCTCATATTATTAGTAACTTAAACCTAAACCCTAAAGCCTTAAACCCTTAACCCTATATATGAGCCCCAAAACCCCCAAACCCTAAACTCGTAAGCCCTAAACGCTCAACCCCAAACCCAAAACACATTCAGCTTCTTCACAGCAACCCAAACAATTTCGACCACCGGGATGGCAATTTCTACGACTTTTCCCGGCAGAGGGCAACTACTGGTACCCAGACCCCCTAAAGGATCCAAAAAATGGAACCCCTTGATTCTCCCCTAGGTTCTCCAATGTAGTGATGGAGCCATTTTGGGGGGCTTTCCATTTTTTGGGATCCTTTAGTGGGTCTAGGTACTGGTAGAGACTTCTGACGAACTCCTTTTCGCAATTCCTATCAAAGTTGTGGGGTGCTAGTTTTAGCAAGGCTGGGCTCTAAACCCTAAACTCTAAACCCGAAACCCTAACCCAGGGTTTAGGTAGGGTTAAGGGCTTAGGGTACCCTAACCCAGGGTTTTGGGTTTTGGGTTGATTTGCCCAACTATTAGACCGTAAGGTCGCTTTGGTTTTCGTGTGAGAGCCGCCTTGTCACATAATGTCGCCAAGCGCCTCCCTTTGTTCTTGAAACAATTTCCCAGGGATCCAAATAGCCCGAAGTAGGTAATATTTACACACTTTCGGGCCGAAAGTAAATGTTAAAGTCCCCCTTCAGTAGATAAAATATGGGGTATATGGGATTCTTATTATAATATCTCCAAGACCATGTTCTATCTACTTAAGGGGGGCTATGTTTTGTATACCTGGATCCCTAGGGATTTCTGTAAACACCTGAATGACTGGACTGGCATTGTGAGGAAGGCTTCGGGTGGCCCATGACGGGAGTTCAGGGCAATGCTATGTTTAGGGTTTAGGGTTTAGGGTTTACTATGTATTTGCAAAATCTGAGATCAGGAACCTCCCTGAACTTGATAGTTCCTGTCAAGTGGAAGACTAAGGACAAAGGAAGTACCTCGACTCTAGACCCAAAAGTAGCTGACATTATAGTCCCCCTTAAGTAGATAGAATATGGCTTTGGGTATACTATAATCAGATCCCCATCTACCCCATATTCTATCTACTTAAGTGGCGCTATATGGTCCAAAACCTTGGTCCGGGACCCATGTAGTTCATATTCAGGGCACAATTTTGGACGTCCAGTTCTTCAGGCTTCGATGTTACTAAATAAACACGCTGCTCCGAGGTAGCCGCAAGGAAAAGCAGTTCAAGATAATGCTTACAAAACCCCCAGACAGATCTTGTCTTTACATAAACCGCTTGCTGTAGGGGCCTGAATAACTGCGCCCATCTTTGAAGTCTATTGAGGTGCCTATACCGTAGTTATTCAAGTTATGTAGAAGCATAGTACTGGCAATTGTTAGGTTCCTATAGTCCCTACATCCTAAGGCCTAGAACACCAGTGTGATCCTGAAACGCAACAGCAACACCTTGTAACACGTGGCGGCTAGTATGCTGGGCCACTGCTGTACGCTTGGTCATCCATATCATGGTTCCCTTATGACTCCTAACCTAACTGGGGTCTTTATATACATGAAGCCAAAAACTTGGAACATAGCTAGCTTAAATGGCACGAGCAAAACCAGACATGGCTGCACAAGCACAAGCACAACCCACTTGCGGCCAATTGAGAAAACCAGCAGGTTCAAGCTGAATAATATAGGACTTTCCTAAGATTAGGGAGACCTTTGAGAGGTCCCTCAAGTGAGGACTATAGAATCTTAAGGTCGATAATATTGGGATTCCCCTATTTCTGGAAGCTTATATATAGGATTCCGGGTTTAGAGATTTAGGGGTTAAGAGCCTCGAGGGCCCAGAAAATTCTAGGCTGATATTTGTGAGCAAATGAAAATCGAAACAAAGCTCACAGCGGATCTCCCGTCGGTAAAAGGTCTCTAGCACACAATGCTTGGATCGGGGGTTCTGATGCCCGCCCCGCATACTACTTCCCTTAGGTTCCCAGCTTAATTCGCCTTGCTTCGCACTAACTTTAACTAACCTGAAGGAAGGCCATATGAATTCGACGCCCCGAGATCCCGGTCGGCTCTATGCCAAAAACAGTCAATGAGTTCCTGAGTCGTCCCGTAGGATGCCTAGCATGCTAGGCATCACAAAGCTCTAATTACTAAGCCCGAAATCCTAAACCCAAAGCCCGGAACCATAAGCCCCAGACCCTAAATCCCCAACCCATATATCCCCTATTAGACCCTAAATCCAAAGCCCGAAGCCTTAAACCCAACACTCAAATCCCTAAACCCTATATATCCCCTATAGTAGTATCCATTTTCTTTTCCATTCTCCCTATATAACCCCACTATAACCCTAAACCCTAAACCCTAAAACCCTATACCCTAAAACCCTAAACCCTAAACCCTACGTTTGCGCGGAAACCCCTGGCGGCTCCAAGACGGCTGCCGACTCAATCCACAGCAACGAGTCCTCGAAGCGCCTGTGTCTTGGATTTGGGGAATATAAGGGTTATGTTGGGGCTTATATGGGGATTTTTAGGGTTGCATGGAGTTTAGGGTCTAGGGTCTATAGGATTTAGGGTTTAGGATGTGGGCTTGCGAATTTAGGGTTAAGGGTCTTGGATCTTTGCTTTCAGGCTTCGCCTTGCTCCTGGCTAGTCCGGTCTCCAAGCCTATAAACAACGCCCCGTTTGGGGCCTGCTATTAGGGTTATATAGGGTGATATAGGGATAATGGAAAAGAAAATGGAAACTACTATAGGGGACATATAGGGTTTAGGGGTTTGAGTGTTACCTACTTTGCATTATTACGAGCCTTATGGACATGAAGGAACGGACGAACACTGGAAGTGTTTGGAGTCTAGGCTTGAGTCGGGATTCGGGTTGAAGGGTTGCAGGAGTGGAAAACATGAAGCTGCCATATGAGTGGAAATTACAAGGGGCTGCCATAGGGGTCGATTCCTCCATTGCCTAGTAACAGCGGGAAGTTGTTGCGAAACAGTGTGGAATTCCACGGTCTAGGACTTGCAGGTTCCGACTAAGTATGTAGGATCTCTGACTATGATGTATACTTGCACCCTAGGCCCTAAATCCGATGCATACTACACATATATACATATATATATATATATCTGTGATGACAACTTTGTGGTGTGTCGGTCCGTTTCGAAGGATTCTAGAGGGTAATACGAGTATATAGGCAAAAATAAGGTTTAGGGTCAAGGGTCTGGGGTCTAAGGTTTCGGGTATCCTGCGGGAGTCTTAATGTCGTGGGATTTCGGCACTGAGTATACACCCACTTTCCATTTTGTTTTTGTGTTTTCCATTTGGTTCCCATGCTTTGGGTAAGATCCCTAGCTGGGGACCCCTATGTAGACCAAAATTCGATAATCCGATACTCCTTACTGTGGGGAACACCAAAACGGTACCCCTAATTTTGGGGTACCCTAATCCCTATAAACCCCTGCATAACCCCAGTTTCAATTTCATTTTCCATGTTCTTGTCCATTTGATTCTCCGTTATTGGCGGTAAAACGTACCCCTAGTTATGGAAACCAATGCCCCAGCTTGGTTCCTTAAGGGGTTAGATCTGCAACATTGCTTGTTCAGCAGAGTTTTCTTGGCCAACTTGCCTTGTTCGAGGCATTCTGAACTCTGTGTGTGACCCCAGATTTTCTGCTGATTCATTGGTTCCAAAAAATCGAGTGGAGCATCTCAGAAGCAGGGCATGTTGAAAGAGTTTTCAACTGTGAACAAGCCTTTGTGGTCAATTGTTGGTTTGCTCGCGTGGCAGTTCTGATGTCCCTTGACGCTGCTTCACTAGACTCCTCCCTTAAACGATCACCGGAACGCGAAGCCATGGCGCTGGGAGCCTAGTATGCTGACCCTACACCCTAAACGCAATCCCTGCAAGATTCGAAAAATTACTGGCAGCTCAAGCAAGGCGTAGAAGAACGAATCACTAGAAGAGCCCCTATATCCTACTCAATGATATAGTCGCTCCAGTTATCTTTTCCTTCTCTACTCCCTACCACGAAACGGAAAGAATTTCATTTACGTTATATCATCCACTTTATGCAAACTCGATGTAAGTTCCTTCACAACGTATAGCCCCACTTAAGTAGATAGAATATGGCTCTGGGTATGTTATATTATACTAAGGTCACGACATACCCCACATTCTATCTACTTCAGGGGACTATATACCCTAAACCCTAAACCCTGAATCCTAAACCCTGAACCCCAGACCCTACACCCTAAATCGTAAACCCTAAGCCCTATATTCTTCTTAACAACTTAACAAACCCAGTCATCCTGGAAACTCCTCAAATCCCGAAGCACTGTGCTGCCTGAATCTGCCGGCGGCATTCTGCGAACTCCGAGGTAAGGGGGAAGCGGTCTGAAGCCCGGGCGACTCCATAGAAAAGCTCACCTGGGTTTAGGGTTTAGGGTTAAGAGTTATGGCAGGGCTTAGGGTTTGATATTTAGGTTGAAGTTCTAGGGTTCTTTTTGGGTTTTAGGGTGTATATTAGAGTTGAAGGCTTAGAGTTTAGGGTTTGTATGGGTTTCCGGGTTTATATTAGGCAGGGTTGAGGATTGACATTAGGGTTGAAGGTTTAGGGCCTGAGGAGACCTCATATACCCCCAGTTGGTAGCTTTCCAGCTGAGGGTGTAGTAGTGCTTTGGTGGTTGAACCAAATGCAGAATGAAATGTAAATTGAAGTGGAACATGGAATAAACCTGGGCTCCCATAGGAATTTACAGGGTTAGGGTTCGGATAGTATGGGGGGTATGGTAACGACAACCTTGGAAAAAAGGGCTATAGCCGCTTGGTAGTTATCGAGTCATAATTATGGGGCTTGTTAACCCGAATCCCCTTATTGAAGAACATGTTCGTCTTTTGAGTTACTATAAACAAAAGGACAAAAAAGGATAATATGTTATGGTATAATCTTACTGAATTATGGGGGCTGTACTATCTGCTTGAAAAACCAGAGCCACCTGTGATTCACAAAGCGGATTGGGGAGGGGTGTAGCTTTGTAGTCATTTCCCGGCACCCTCGAAATTGTTCTAAATACTTTTGGGCTCAGGGAGGGGTACTTCCTGGCAAGTATACTTGGGTCTCTATGCAGGAGACTCCAAACCCTAGGGCCCAAAACCCTGCTACTTGTGGTTGGGGCGACAGCCTAAGGTATCGGATTCCCTTTGGCTTCTAGATCCGAAGGTCTGGGTATAAGAGGCGCTGCTGCTTGCAATAGTTGAGAGAGCTTAGGGTTGAGGAGGAGGGTTTAGGGTCTGGGTTTTAGGGTTTAGGAGTTTAGGGGCTTGGGTCTAGGCTCTAAACCCTAAACCCTAAACCCAGGTTGACTTAGGGTGTTTTTCCCGCTGCTCAAAAAAGCATCGGAAATGTCCATCAGCCGAATCCATAAGGATGTTCAATACTGAGGCTGCTCCATGGATCTAGGGTTTAGGGTGATTACCCCAACATTGGAGAATCAAATGAACAAGCGAATGGAAAATGAGATGGAAACAGGGGTTTTGGGGATGTAACTGCCTGGATGCACACTAAAGTTTCGAAAGCCAAGCAAAGGGAACCCTAAACCCTAAAACCCCAAACCCTAAACACTTAATCCCTGACCCTACTGAGGGGTTGAATTAAGCCCACCTCAACACAGTGCGAGACTCCATTGGTAACCCACGCATCGCCAAGATGAACTTAGCCCTAAACCATCCCTGAGGGCTCCCCTAGAAGTGAGGCTGTGGGGCTTAGGGTTCTGGGCTATCCATGCACGCTACAACCAACATTTCCTAATATAAAAAAGGATCCTTAAGATTATTACGAAATATATTAGGAACTATAATGGAAAACCAACTGAACAAATGGGACATGGATATGGGTTCCTATCAGGAATATGTGAGGAGCCATACTGAACGATGAAAGGCGGCCCCTGTCCCACTGTTTTTAGTCCCTTCGTAATCCTAAAACTACCAAAGAGGCCCCTTTCCCCACTCTTTTGCCCCCTTGGTAGCCCCAATGCTGACAGGAGCTGTAGCACCCTAGACCCTAAACCCTGAACCCTCAAGGCCCTAAACCCTAGAACCTAAATCCTAAACCCTAGACCCTATACCCGGATCATATCAAGGCAAAGGCGCCGAGCAAAGTGCCGATCTGCACGCGAGCTCGTTCTGGACTCGACCACTGCTGTCTGAACAGCGGTGACAAAACCTGGTGCTTTAGGGTTTAGGGCTGCCAAAACCTGGTGCTACAGGGGTTTAGTTTAGGGCTTTGGGGTTTAGGGTGTATGATTGACAAAACAAAACCTGATGCTTTCAGTGTAAGTTGTGGTTGCTTGGATTTGCGATGTGCAAAGAAGTCTAGCGGTAAGTGGACGTGGATTTGGGAACTGCGTATGATCATGTGATAGCTATAAGGTCTTTATTACAGAGATTGTGAATAGTCAAATCCCCCTTGATATGTATTCGGGGAAAGTACACCATTGCTTCCACATAGCATGGAAACCCATATTGCTCTCTCTACAGGGTAAGAGGAATCTGTTCAGGGCTTCCATCTTAGTTCGGGTAATAATGTACTTAAAAACCATTGGCTTTCCGGGTTTAGGGCTTCAGGCTTGAAACCTCAACCCCAAACCCCTGAACCCTAAACCACTGAACCCTCAACCCCTGAACCCTAAACCCCTGAAGCCTAAACCCCAGGCACAACCTCCAAAACAAGCAAAAACACCCTGAACCCTAAACCCCAGGCACAACCTCCAAAACAAGCGAAAACACCCTAAACCCTAAACCCCAAGCATAAACTCCAAAACAAGCAAAAACACCAGCTCGAAGAAGTCGTCTTGCAGGGCGTCCTGTAGAATCTGCCGGCTCAGCTTGTCCTTCGGGCTGTTCATTCCAGATCATTGGGGGGTTAGGGGTTTGGGGTTTGGGGTTTAGGGGTTGGGGTTCAGGGTTTGGGGGGTTTAATAATACTCTAAGGGTTTGGGGGGTTAGGGGTTTGGGGCTTAGGGTTCAGGAGTTTAGGGTTTAGGTTAGTAGTACCCTAAGGGTCCTTGTGCGCAACAATTCAAAACTTGGGATTTGGTACTAGTGATTCTAGTGCAGGTTTGGGGGAAGTCTGAGATTATTCAGCACTTGGACCATTGGGTTTATTGCTATATTCCCACATTAGAACGGGGTGTGCTGGCATGTTTTAGTGTAACTGTTACATACGATCACAAGGGCTAATATTGCCAGTTTGTGAGGCTTCTACAGTAGAACATGCCTCTACTGAGGAGAGGAGCCTGGCCCAGGCAACGCTAATCCCAAGTTGATGCAGTTAGGAAAGTGTTTGTTGGTGTAGGTGACTTCGTGTAGAACGCATTTCAAACAGCAAAGTGTTTTGGGGCAGATGTTACTTTACTTTGGGTACATAAGGGTTATGAGGGAAGCAAGATGAGGACCGTTCAGGCTTCTGCATTATTTGAGCTATAGTTTATAAACTCAAGTTTAGACTGCATCTCATATGGTTTTCGTGGTGATGTACACAGAACTGTAGGGCGACAGCTCAAACGGAAATGGTGGGAATTCGCAGTTCAACACTGCTCCAGTAACGGTTAAGGTTTAGGGTCCAACCTCAACAAAAAATCAGAGGGGGCATTCGTGATCGTTATGCGGTCCATTCACGTTCAAAGCTTAGGAACCGGAACAGGTGTCATGTATACAGCTAAAGGTCCAAGTATCCAATAATCAGATACGTCCACAAGACCTGTACTACAAGTATTGATACCCAATGGTTGGGTACATTATAACCCTATACCCCGTAAACCGCCCCAACTTCCATTTCCAGTTGCTTTTCCGCTTCATTCTCCGGTATTGGAGTAATATTTTCCTATACCCGAATCACGGACCTTACATGGCTTTGTACCAAGTTGCGCGAACCTAGGCGCCCGAACTTCAGACCTACTAGGGTGATATGGGGATTAAATAGGGCCTAGCGGGATATCAGCTGAATAAAGGTTAACCACATGAAAAAAACATCAGACATGAAACGGACACAGGGATATTATAAAGCGGTTTATAGGGCTAAGTCCCCCACAAAAAATCCAACCTCGGCCTTACATCGTAGTTTCCCAAAATGGAGGGACCTCAATGTAGACCCTCATATCCTATAGCCCTTATGATAGGGACCCCCAAATAGGTACCCATCATTTTGGGAAACCCCTATATGAACCCATGTAACCTCTCAAAGTTCCGCAGTCGGATGCTTAAGCCCAGGGGGACAACCCTCGGGGCACAACCCCGGAACCCTTAAAAACCGCAAGCTCTCCACGTCTCCCAACCCACACACACCATGGTTACTGGTTGTTAGGAGGAAGTGGGGGAGAGGATCCCTAAGTCAACCAGTATATACTCCCCAATATCTCCCCAATGATATAGTAGGTTCCATTCCCTCTTCCATTCTTTCATCTAGTCAGCATCACCTCCGGAAAAAAACAACCTGGCTGAGCGTCTGTTTGGTAGGCCAATGGACGGAAGTCGGAGCGCCGAAAGAAGGGTCGGAAGCCCTCGGGAAGCCTTGAGAGGCACTTTGGAGGTGGTGTATGGTGAAGGGTTTAAGGTTTAGGGTCTATGAAGTTGCTTCTGAGGATGTATGTTTGGATTTTTTTTGGAAGGGAGGGGGGGGGTGGGCGTCCAAATCGGCGTGTCCTGTGGAACCCCGTGTCTTGCCTTTCCACTCCTATGTCGCGTTTGGTCGGGGTTGGATTGTATAGAAATACTTTAGAAAGTATTTGAGGAAGATGCCAAACACCCTAAACCCTACAGAGACCCGAAAGAACCCACTTTGCTCAGAAACCTCAATAAAGGCAGAGCATCCTCCCCAAAACTGGACGTAGTTCAGGGTTTAGGGGTCAGGGCTCACGTTTCAAGGCTTAGGGTTACCCGAGAAACCGTTTTCAATGCTGATAGCAGTTTATGAAAGGTCTCCTTTCGCGTGCTGTATTCTTTTTTGGATGGTGACAGGTCTGGACAATGAGAATTACAACTAACTTCAGATTCAGAGCTTCAGCCACCGTATGGTTGAGAAAATGTTTTTTGATTTACTGGGCTCATATGAGCCATTGTCTAAACTCCTAGTATCCCCCTTAATGAACCCTATAGTAGTCCCCTATATAAGCCCCTATATATACCCCCTTGAAGGAGTTTAGACTAGGGCTCAAATTCAAGGTTGGGCCTCATGCAGATGCAGCCTAAGAAGGATTCGCAATGATGAGCACGCACCTACGGTCCAGGGAGGGCTGTTCTGCGACCGGAGCACACGGTTAAGGTTTAGGGTTTAGGGTTTTAGGGTTTAGGGTTTAGGGTTGAAAATGCACAGGACACACCAGGCATTGATGCTTCGAATCCTAATCTTCACTTGAACCTCTTTACAGCTGCCAAGTTGCAATCCCAGTGCCAACCCCAACCCCCTCAGGCTGATAACGTAGGAGCACGCATGGTTACACCTTGGTCTTGGTGTCTATAGGGCAATAATTCTGAGAGGATTCCTCAAGGGAAAATCCTTGCAGGTCTTCAGGGCCATGTATGGTAGCTTCCCAAAAGAAAGGGACCCCAATATAGACCCTAAAATACTATAGTCCTTCTTAAGGGGACCCCCCAAAAATGGTACACCTAGTTTGGGGGTAATTCCTACATTAAACAACGGACCAGGGAGCTGTTCCCACGGACTCTGGTCATCCCGTCCATTCAAGTGGAAAGCCTCGGACGCTTTAAGTTTAATGTTTTCTCCCTGTGGGTTATCATGTAGGGTTTAGGGTTTAGGGTGGTAGGTTTCAATTCATGTTCTCCTCACAACGTTTCCCCCTGCGGTTCATCATGTATATGGTAGGTTTCAATTCATGTCCTCCTCAAGGGGACACTAAAGAATCTCCAATATTCTTAAGGACCCTCATACATACACACTCAACGAAAGCTCGGAACCAAACCCTCTATCATCCTGTCAATGGAGAAGCACAAGTGGCGGCTACGTTTGAGTTTCCTCCAACACTTAACAGGAATCTCCGAAGCAGAATCCCAGAAGTAGGGTTAACCTGTAACCTCACGTACCGTTAGTTGCGTGGTTTATAGGCCTATACTAATTTAGGGGAAGTAACTGCTAAGCTGTAGATACTTCGGGATACAGGTAGGATTACCACTTCGGAACCTTGAAGCTTCCATCACTACATAGTCGGTCCTTTCCCAAGAAACCAGGAGAATTCCAAGATAGCTTCTGAAGAGCTTGCGAGGGCATTAGGAAATGGATCCCCAACAAAATCTCGCATCAGAGCCTCTAAACACTGAAGTCTCTAGAATTCAGTCCACAGTCGCTGTGAAGCACCAGTACCGTCACACTATCACTAACATGCAACCTCATACAGCGGCCTTTACAAGCATTGTAGTCTATGCATGTTCGTTGGGGGAGGGGAAGCTGAACGATAAGAGCTCAATCTCAACCACTCTTAAGGCGTAGGCGGATCCCTCCAGAACCTGATATCATCCCTACATCATCCCTGTCAATCACCTCTGCCATCACTGACCCTTTCCAAGCGATCTCTTGCCTCGGAAGCCAGAAGCCAGAGAAATTCATAGCCGACCCAGCGGAACAGCTGCAGCGCTGCTGAATCAGCTTCTGCGCCCTCAGAGCAGACCTTGCCGACCCTAGGGCCAAACAAAGTGAGCAGGGAATGAAGGACTGAAAAGGACAATGGAAACTTTTTGAGAGCTTCCCCAAAATTAGGGGTACCTGTTCAGGGGTCCCTATAAAAAGGATTGTAATGTTTTAGGGTCTATATTGGGGTTCCCCTATTTTTTGGAAACTACCATTTGGGCTTCAGGGAATGGAAAGGAACATGGAAACTAATACCATGAAGAAGAATGAAATGGAGAAAAACCTTGAAAATACATGGAAACTAGGGCTATACAGTGGTCATATTGGCGTATATAGCAGAATGGAAAAGAAAAGGGGAATTGCAATACTGTTGGGGTCTATAATAAGAACTACCATCAGGATCCATTCTTTTATTCCTTGCTAAAACCCGAGGTAATGTCGGTTCAAGTGCAAGGGTTTGGCATCTGGGCAGGAGACACTCCACAGTGGACATGGGGTTTAGGGTTTAAACCCTAAACCCTTAAACCCCAAACCCCAAACCCCTAAACCTGATACCCTGAACCCCTACACCCTAAAGAGCCTTAGAGCTCGACGGGTCAAGTACTGAATGATCAAGTTCTTATGTTCATTGCTTTGGCTTAGAAAGAAAGGACCCTAATCATCAAGATTCAGGGTTGAGGGTTTAGGGTTGGGCGGTGTTGAGTCTAGTGTGGGGTTTAGGGTTTTAGGATTGGGCGGTGCTGAGTCTAGTACAGGGTTTTGGGCAGCGATATGATTCTTGGGTCCTCGGACCCTTAAGGAAACAACCAGCTTCCTTGTTCTACAATAGGACTTCCAAGGCTCCAGTCTTGCAATAGAGTCAGAAAAGGTCAGAGAGCGTTCATTTTGGTGATTGTCAGCGTCTTCTACATTATGGGTTGAAGGTGCAGAATGACTGCTTTGTAAGGTAGAGATCTTACTCATTTATGTTTAATCGAGACTCAGGAATTGGACCCCTACAGTCCCGATAGGCCCCCATGAACCCGCAATAATGTGCTAAAGCTGTCCTTTCCTGTTCCAGTCCTCAGTACCCTTGTGCAAAGGCAAATCCCTCACTGAACATTTGAGCTGCACTCTAACCTCCTAGTATCCCCCTTGATAGCCCTATAATGCTCTCCGATTATATAGTCCCAATATAACTCCTTTGAAGGAGTATGGACTTTGGTTCATTTAAAGAGTCATCCCCAAACCCCTGAAATGCCGAGAACCTGATCCAGATCTCTTCTAAAGGCCCCGCGGTTTAGGCTTTAGGAGTTTAGGCACTCGGGTTTCTGGCACACCAATAATTGTAGTACGGGTTCGCAGGCAGCATATGGTTGTTGTTTCTTGGGCTCGTATGCCCTCCACTTCCTATACCCATATCCACAACCCTGGAAATCTGGACGCCTACTTGCTCAGTGAGTATTTTTTCTGTTTGAACTCAGCAAGACTACGTACATTCTTCTTACTATTACATAACCAAAGGGAGGACATGGCATCACATGCTCTGTTAAGGACCGGAGTATCCCAAAGTAAACTACTCTTCACATGAGAGTCAGCCTACTTGTGGGGTCCATTCCTAGGTCCTAGGGGACCCACAAATAGAGCAGATCCCCAAAGAAGGACACAGTCTCATCTGGGGATCCCTCGAAAAACTACCTACACCTTAAACCCTAAAACCCTACAACCCTAAACCTTTAGCCTTAAACCCTACACCTTGAATGCTAAACCTAAATCCTGAACCCTAAATCCTAAGCCCTAAACCCTAAACCTTGAATCCTAAACCCAAAACCTGCAAATGAGAGTCTTCCACCAAGCAATAAATCCCAAACCCTAAACTCTGCGTTTGCGAGTGAGAGAATCTTCCACCAAGCCATAGTCGACCAACGTCACTTGCAGTGGGCCAGCCGGATCGATGCCTCGGTGCAGGCCTTTTGGGTGTCCAGTCAGGATTTTAGGGTTTAGGGTTTGGGGTTTACTTTTCAGGGGGATTATGGTAGGGTAGGAAGGACTATATCAGGGCTTAGGTTTGAGGATTATAGAAGGATTGCAGAGGGATGATAAAGGGTTGAGGAGGATTTTATTCTGGAGCATCAATCTGAAAAGAACATAAACCTTTGAGTGCCAAGCTGAGATGATACTGGGGTTACTGGAATTATGTAGGAAGTATATAGTGACTAGTGTGATAATGAAAAAGAAAATGGAAACTGCATTTTTTCCTTTTTTTTTGCAGCCCCTCTTTTCCGTCTCGCAGGATCCAGAAAAGCGTGATTACGCAGGGGCACAAGGTAGGTACAGTGGACTAACCAAGCATCCAACCAACCATCAAACTGCCTCCGGAGGAGAGCCAGATACCTAGTTCCCAGCCTCACAGCCACTTACAGGCTGCAGCTGACAAATTTTCAGGCACCAGAAAAAACAACCCTTCGCCCAAGCAGGCATCAGCGGCAAATCCGACACCCTATACAGTGCCATCCTCAGGACAGCATCACTCGTGCCTTCAACGGGGAAAACACCTACACAGGAGTGCTAGTTCTACTCAGATATCGTCCACCAAAGGCCAGCAGCAGGAAGCAGCCAGCGCCCAGCATACCCTTTTCGTGCTTGAGCTCGACTACTATGTTGGGGTTTAGGATTTTGGATTTAGGGTTTAGGGGTTTAGAGGTTTTAGGGGTTTGGGGGTTTAGGGCTTAGGGGCTAGGTGGGCATGTTATGAAGGACTCGTGTTCCCCACGGTGCTAGCCACAAGGGGATATCGGCCATTGCCTGGTCATAACTTGGTTGGCTTTTTTTCCTTACTTAACCCACGACGTGCCCCGGAAGGAAAAGAAATAACAAACAACAACCAAGCCCTAAACCGTATCCGAGCAATGTTTTCTAGGTTTATGGCTTTTGGGTTCCGCGGGGCTTGGGTTACAGCCAGGGAATGTGCATTACCAAACACTAGTGTTATCTATAATGCTACCTTTTGGTATGGGCTATAACTTGGCATGACTTGACTGTTTTCCAACCTAGGTTTAGAGAGGTCGCGCCAAGTGAGGTTGAAAGGTTTGTAAGGAGTAGGTGTCCGCCTTGCTGCGGCGCATGAGTTATAACTTTGGAGGACCCCCCCCCCACCCTGTACTAGTGGGATAACAGCACTACTACACAAGGACCCTAATATAATCACCAGTAACCCTTATAGTCACTGTTACAGGGTGGGTGGTCCACGTAAGTTATAAGCCACTACATGATCCCTGGCGCCATGTAATTGTCCATTCTCTTTCTTTACTTGTTTCTGAATTATTGCGGTAATTTCAAAATTGCTTAAAAAGTTAGCTGGCTCTAGCCGCACGCCACTCAGGCTCAGGCCCTGAAGCTTTCAACCCTTACCCCCATCAATTAACACCCCGGAATATTTGGAATATTCCACACAAATATATAGTATCGTCAAAGAGGAGGTTATCATCATGCGGATCAAACCTTTGGCTGAAAGTCTTCGCACACCTTACAGAAAGCCAAGGCACTTATCATCACATTCTGCGGTTTCAGATCCAAGTGAATTTGTAGCAGACTCGCATCATCTGGGATCATCATATCCTACCAGGAAGTAGGATATCAGGAAGGGCTTTTAGACCTAAAAGGGCTCTTACTCTACCCTTATTAAGGAACTAGTAGGAAATTCTAGGGTCTAATCGCCCATACTCCTAAACAGAGACTTGCTCTATTCAAGCGTCAAGCATGGATGGTGTTGCGCAAGGAAGGCTAACCTCTTGGTTTACATGAGCGATAGTCTAAGCTCCTAGTATCCCCCTTCATTGCCACCATGGTATAGGGTTTAGGGTCTAGGGCTTAGAGTCTGAACTCCTAGTTTCACGCTACCCGCTGGACGGGCAAACCTTCGGACGGAAAAGGATGCTAGATGGTACTTTGGGTCAATCCCCCACCCAATAAAGTGTACCACGCATGACTCCTGTAGGTATATTCAGGCCCCACCAATCTCCTTATTTAGGGGCTACCACTGTAGGGGGGATTGACCCGGGCCGTATCCTCTAAGCTAAACTGGCACCAAGCCCCAAATGACTACGTTCAGCAGTGGCTGAACGAAGTAACTGTTAAGTTCTTCCTCAACTGAAAGTAATATACGATCTTACTCCTCATTGAGGGCTGCAGTATCGCTAACCGAAATTCTTCCGAAACAACAGTCACGCGGTTTAGGCACAGAGGGTACCGTCTTCGCGCTGCCCAGATCAACTGCGGCTTTAAAGCTTTAAACCCAATACCCTAAGCCCTTAACCCTGAGCCATGAACCCTAAACCCTAAATCGGGTCACTTGAAAGTGTGAAACACCACCGGGGAAAATGAAAAGGAGCCCAGCCTTCAAAACTCCTCACTGGGGGTTAGTAGGACATTAGGGAAGCTTCTGCATAAGAAGTCATGCACTCATCTCTAATCAGCCTTCTGTAGCTACAACCCCTGCGAAGGACCATCGGAGCACCAAAGTCTGAATGGAGGGCATTCAACTGAAACTAGGATGTTAAGGCGAAAACCGAAAGAAGAAGCACTGAAATTTTCAGGCCAAGGACACGGAGCACGAGCCCTGGCTTTAGCAACCATCGTAATCTGACTTTTGAGACCGTGATGGCATGAAGACCGGTGGAATGCTCTAAAAAAGCAAAAGGTCGAATCCTGCATGCTAGCCTCCAATCCTAGCAGCTGTCCTCGCATTGACTCCATTAAGCCATGCACCCTAACGCTTTTCCAAGCGTCCGTTATGATGGCCAACAGTTGGTCCAGGACATCCAAGGCCTGCGCGACGTTGCGGATGCCTCTGCTGCATTCAGGACGGGCTCGTAGACAGTGCGTGCACCCCTACTAGATCCATATGTGTACATATATATATATATAGATGGGTGGATTAAAGGGCTTGTAAGGTCTAAAACACAATTTTGGATAACAGTGCCAAAGCTCAGGGAGGACTTTGCCGGGTTCTGGGGCGCAACGTTCGAAAGTTTGCAGTTTAGCGAAGAAGCCCCTGAGCACATGAACTGGGAGGGAGAGGGGGTGGTTGGCTCAAAGCATGGTAGCAAATTCTTTCCTCAGGGTATATCAGGATTCTTGGAAACAGACTCCGGAACCATAAACAGACTTTTTAATAAAAAAAGCATCTACACACCCATGTCGGGCATCTCTACCTACGATTGTGGGTAGGTGGTTTTCAGTTTGGCTGGCTGGTGGGTGGGTGTTGAAGATTGGTGGGTGGGTGGGTGGGCGGGCGGGGGGGGTGGGTGGGTGGCTTTTGGCTTGGCTGGTCGGTGAGTGGGATCATCCTTTTGAGGTAAGATATT
>CAJNIZ010006419.1:0-17749 GCA_905231905.1 Symbiodinium pilosum
CTAAACTCCAAACCCAAAACCCCAAACCCTAAACCCTAAACCCCAAACCCTAAACCCTAAACCCTAAACCCCCAACCCTAAACCCAAACCCTAAACCCTAAACCCTAAACCTCCAAACCCTACACCCAAACCCTGGCTTTTTCCACCTCTTGCGGCCAAGTGCCGGCTCACTCTGGGCTGTTTTTTTTTCCGCATGTTGCTCAACCCCGGGGGGAACTCTAAGTCTACCAAGGGTTTAGGGATTAGGGTTGAGNNAGGGTTGAGGGTCGTTTAGGGTTTAGAGCCGTTTAGGGTTTTGGGATTAGGGTTTAGGGAATAGGGGTCAGAGTTTGGGGCCATTTAGGGTTTTAGGGTTTCAGGGGCTCCTATGCAGTTCCCTTTTGGGCGGGTTTTGGTTTTAGGCTTTAGTGATGAAATTCCTTTTTGGGGTTTGTTATGGTTTGAGAGTGTGACTGCGTAGCTCCTTTTTGGGTTAGCTATGCTTTTTAGGGTATAGGGTGTTCTGGAAGAAGATGAAAAGACACCACTTGATACGGAACTACACAGGAGGTTCTGGGAAAAAGTAACACCTAGAGTGGGCCCTTATGTCTATAAGTCTATAAGGGTTTATGCTTCAGCGTCCGTGAACCGCACCTACCTTGGCCGCTCAAGTTCAGAAGTGGTGGCACTGAAACATTTGCCTGTTTTGGCAACAAAACAATTGAGATTACAGTGTTTGGCTCTGCTTAGGTACTTGGACCTAGAGGGTAAGCGGAAACCTTAAACCCAAACCCCTGAACCCGAAACCCTTAACACAAGACAGAGACTTAGGCGTACAAACTTGCAAGCTCTTCATCCAAGCCGGGGTAACTTGTGCAAGCCCATGCCAGAACATGATTAGGCAAGAATCAAGGTTAGGGTTTAGGGTTCATTAGGATGGCAGGAATGTTACCCTAAGGGTCCAAGGACTCAAATGAAAAGGTCTTGGGGGGCAACTACTATGATATTAATGGTATTTGGGCCCTAAAGCCCTACTATTTGAGTCCTTGGACCCTTAGGGTTACATGTTGGTAAACGTTTGAAACACTGAACCCTGAACTGAACCAAACTCTAAATCATATTATATTGGTCTAAACTCCTAGTATCCCCCTTGATAACCCCTATAGTAGTCCCCTATATAACACCCCTTTAAGGAGTTTAGACTATAGTACATATCATATTGGTCTATTCAGGCTTCTACCTTACTTGCATGACATGGAGCACCTCGCAATAGGCTTGGATCCCCATCGCCCATTGCGGGTCAGTTCCCATGTAGATGCAACCCTAGAAGCCCAGTTACCTATATATTGGGTTCCTGTCCTTGGGTCCCTATATAAACTTATACTATCTATAACCCAAGAACCTAAACCCTAAACCCTAAACCTGGGTTTGTAGTTGCAAGACTTGCCTCGTTTGGAATCAAGGAGTCGTTTTTACCAGGCGATGGAAATCGGGAGCGGCCCTCGGAAACCCTTGTCATACCACTAAACCCTGGACCCTTAAGCCAACTAAGCCCTAAACCCGAAACCACCAACTCCGAAACGCTAAGCCCTAAACCCTAAACCCTAAACCCTAAACCCTAAGCTAAACCCTAAACCTTAAACCACTAAACCCTAAACCCTGAATTTAGGTAATGCTCAGCCTCAAAGTGCACAGCAGCCCAGCAGGTAGGTCTGGAGTGAAACTTCTACTTCAAGTGTTTCAGGCTTGTACGTTTAGGGCTTAGGGTTAAGGGTTAGGGGTTTAGTTTAGGGTTTAGGGTTTAGGATTTTGGGTTTATGGTTTTGGGTTTATGGTTTTGGGGTTTAGGGTGAAGGCCTAGGGTTGTACCCCTGGGTTTTGGGATCCTTTAAAAAAAATCAAGGGGACTACATTGGCTCATACAGGGCTATATTGGGGAACCCCTTTAGGGGTACGACCTTAATTCTATTGCAAAGCTTCATCGACCCGAAGTAGAGAGCCCCTTTCAAGGGGTTGCATATACTTTAGGTCTGTGTGTGTGTGTGTCCATATATGTATATATAGGGTGTATATATGTATGTATATATATATATAGAAAGAGAGGGGGGTGTATGTGTGTATGTATGTGTATATATATAAATATATAGATACATGGTTTAGGGCTGAGGAACCCCTGCGCATGGCCTTTGCGCAGCCAAGTGTGAATCCTGTTGATACTAGAAGTCCCGCAGCATGACCTTACCATAGCACGGTACCAGGGCTTTGGGGGACAAAGGCACGTACTCTGAACTTAGAGGCCATGCAGGATTTTTAGCATTCACTGTCCTAAGCCCTAAACACCTTAAACCCTACACCCTATGTTCCCACGTGAACCCTATATATGCCGATATAACCCCTATATCCTCTTTAAAGGGTCATGCAGGATTTGTAGTATCCACCCTAAACCCTCAACCCTACACCCTAATCCAGACCCCTGATTAATAAACCCCCTCCCCTTAAAAGGGATTACAATAGGGATCCTAACATTTGGGCCTTAAAAGGAGGGGGGTTTATTAATCATGGGTCTACAGCAATCTCTAAACCCTACACAAAGCTTCATCCGCTTCGGGATCAGACGCCAAGCTCCTTCATCATTGGGGGGCGGGTTTCACTGGGTTGCTGTTTACTTTGAGATTTAGGGTTTAGGGCGTAGGGTTTGCGGTTTAGGGCTTAGCGCTTAGGGTTTAGCGCTTACGAACCGTTTTCGGGTTCAGGGCTCAGAGTTTAGGGTTCAGGGTTTAGGGCTTAGGGTTTAACGCCTAAATTACGATACCATACTATGGCTTATCGAAGCATTTTTTGTACATGCATCTAGAATCATGGCTTTTTTGACCATGCCTTGGTCTTGGGGGGACTAATTTGTTCCTGCTTTTGAGGTCCAGATACTGGTAACTTAATGGGAGTTTAGGTGCAAGGTTTCACTGTTTGCGGCTCCATAGGTTGAGGATTTAGGGTATATCTGGCCCCTCCAATTTGCCAGCCCAAGAATGCAAAGCCCAAAGCCGAACCCCTAAACCCCAAATCCTAAACCGCAATTGCACGGAGGTTCCAGGTAGGTCTTGCGGTTGAGGTTTTGGGAGGTTCATAGACCTCGTAGGACGTACCAACCAACTCCCAATGACTGAGCGATCGAGTTCTGTCCTAATTGTTTATAAGGTCAGGTAGCTTGCTTGAAGAGCAGTGCTTTAAGCCCCCTAACCCTAGACCCTAAACCCTAAAAACCCAAATCCTACTTACTACTGTTGATGGAGAAATCTTTCACCACCCTGGGTCCGATAAGTGCTAGGAAGTACAGATAGGAGGTCCTAAGTACTGCAATACCGGTCTTGGGTTCAGGGTCTAGAGGTCTAATATTAGAAACTTTAGAATTTGGGATCCAGGTCTTGGTGCTCGAGGTATCGTGCAACTGTGATTTAAGGCTCAGGTCACAGGACTTTTGCAAATAGATCAAGCCCCTCCCCTGATATCAAAGCCCCCCACCCCTTCTGATATTCAATATTCTCCTTGTGGTGTACTCTAATGTGTTGTGACCCCTCCCCTGATATCAAAGCCCCCCACCCCCTCTGATATTCAATTTTCTCCTTCTAATATGCTGGGAACATTTAAGATTAGGGGGCGGGGGGTTCTACTGTTAGGCAGGGGGATTACAAAGCCGCTAAGCCTCTCCGTAAGACTGCACGTCGAGTGGCCGGAAGGAGCAGAGGCCGACACCTATGTTAAGGGCCAAAATAACACTAAACCCTAAACCCAAAGCCAACTAGCCCTGGGAAGAAAGATCTAGAAGACGCGCGCACTAGGAATCTTAGCAGGGGTTTTGGAAGTCCTGGGCGGTTCCCAGGGGAAACCCAAAGCCTGGACTATGATTTCAAACAACTGCCTTGCCAGGGTGGAGGGTTGCCGTTTGGGATTTATAGTCCCCCTTAAGTAGATAGAATATGGGGAAGGTGGGGATCTTATTATAGTATACCCAAAGCCATATTCTATCTACTTAAGGGACACTATAGGGTTTCGGACCTAAACACTAAACCCTAGGGTTTAGAGCAAGCGGCGCAGGGCTCGTTCAACTTCAATGGTTGGTCGCTGGAAAAAGTACGGAGGAACCACCATGCTGAAGGCACCAACCCAAAACAAAAACTTGGGTTTAGGTTTTAGGGCCTTCTTGAAAAGGGGACTTTGATGGGAACCCCGCACAGGGAACCCCTACCATACTTTAATGATTACATGTTGAATATCGGGCTATCTTGTCCTATGACTATGCAAAAGTGTAGAGGATGTCATGGGTGATGATACAAGCTTCTGCATTGCTCTCCCCCCCATAATACATGAAACCGCAATTTACTGCCTTGCAGCGGAATAGTCGTCTGTGAGGCCCCAAACCATTTATGCATAGGTTTCCTTATACAGCCATAAAGGTGGTTGTTCTTTATCATCAAGTGCATGATTGTTTTTTTTCGCAGCCGTGCTCTAAACCGAAAACCCTCAACCACCAAACCCTAAACCCTGAAACCCTCAGCCGTGAAACCATAAACCATTCACAGAAATCCCCGAACCCTATATTCTAAAACCTGACAACCTGATCAGAATGTCCTGTTTCGCCTGGAGGTAGCGCTGATGTGCCTCCACTTTGAGTTCATGATGAAAGGCTCAGGCTTTAGGACATTTGGGGTTTAGCGTGCACGGATTTCACATTGTAACTCAGACTATTCTGGGAATCCGCTAAAGATCCAATCACTCCAACGCCAACTATCAGGATTGCAGGAAACACTTATGCCTTCTCCTTATGCATGTGTGGCCGCGTTTTTAGGGACGCGCGTATGATCCCCTCTCCCTAATGATAAGCTCCTCCGCATTCCTCATAATAGACGACCCCTCCCCCCCCCCCCAATGTAGTAGTACCACTTTTAAAACGTTATGGGTGGATATGAAGTTGAAGAGTGGGGGGAGGTATATTCATATCTTAAAAAATGTATCCCAATGTAGTAGTACCACTTTTACGGGTGGATATTTATTTCAAGAGATGGGGAATTAAACCCAAAAGCCTTAACCCTAAACCCTAAAAGCCTAAACCCTAAAAGCCCTAAACCCTAAACCCTGGCAACTGCTTGTGGGGAGCTCAGTTGGTAGACGTTTCAATGCCATGCCGGTTTGACCCACTATGGGCTATTAAACCCTAAAATTCCCTGTTACGTGTTTAGGGTGTAGGGTTTAGGGTTTAGGGGTGGATACTAAAAATCCTGCATGACCCTAAGTACCTTATACCTTGGGAATTATGCTACTATAGCATTTTCAGGTCATGCGGGATTTTCATTATCAACAATAGGACCCTATTAACGGTAGGTTTAGGTGTCCTTAACGTCTAATAGCCCATAGTGGCAAAATCTGGCCCTTATGATATGAAGGTTTGGGCACCGAGCCTTCAGCTGGATGCCTTGAAGGCTAGCGGTTTAGGGTTTAGGGAGTTTAGGGGTTTAGGGTGTAGGGGTTCTTATTCAAAGGTCCACGTACCCAATTTATTAGCTACTAGGGCTTGAGATCCTGAAAAGACATAAAGACTATATGAGCTACTGTCTAAACTCCTAGTATCCCCCTTAATATCCCTTATAGTAGTTCCCTACATAATCCCTTATATAACCCCCCTTTAAGGAGTATTGATTATGGCTCATATAGTCTTTATGGCTTTTCAGGATCTTATAGCAATTTAGAACCCGTTTGAAGAAGAGCAAAAAACGTGCGCATGTATCGGGAACCTCGGGTATAGCGTTTACCTGGAACCAAAAGTTGGCCAAAAACATCTTCAATAACACGGACAAAAAAATTAAGACAAAAGATTTAGGGTTTAGGGTTTAGGGTTGTTCTAGGATCTCTGGCTACCTTCCCACCTGTATTCCCAAACGGTACAAGGCGCAAAGCTATTTTGACATCCTCCTTGTTGTGGGATCTAAGACCCAGAAAGCCAAGAAATGAATTATCCATATCTCCTAAACTCCTGAACTACTCCCCAGCCTGGATATGGCAGCGTCAACTCCCCCCCTTTTCCCATGACCTTCATGGTAGCCTCATGACACGTGCGACGGGTGCATAATAGACGCTCGTTCTTGCTCTTCCACCTGAAGACCCTGTATTGTATCGCGCCACTCGCTGATTTGACCAAAGCCAAGGGCATCATCTAAACCCTCAACTCTGAACCCCAAACCCAAATACCCTACCCGTTTTGGCGGTACCTACTGTAGCTTAAAGCCTAACATCTTCGATGCAGAAAAAAAGGGTGCCCCACCAAATGAGGGCCTAGCTATAAGGAAACCATTCCCATCACCTACACCCTCGACCCTACAGACACAGGGCTAGATGCCGGACCCCCCCAAAGCAGGTAGACAAAATGGCCTTTTGATCATAACTATAGGGGTTTGGCCATTACTTTTCCTGGCGAAGTAATGAACCCTAAATCCTAAACCCTTGTGCAGGCAATGTAGTTCCATTTCTGCGGGGATCGAGAATGTCCGAGGCCTCCTTTTACTTGGATGCCCGAGATATTGGCGATGGTTGATGCAGCTCTGCTGTATTGCCCTAGAGCATGTGACAATTGGGCGCCCCCAATCTTCTCTCTGCAACCTCGCTAGCTGATGTTCCAGTGAAGTAGTCTCCTGGTCCTTGGCGCCAAGCTGCTGATGAAGGGATGTAATCTCGCGTCCCTGGCGGCAAGCCGCTCTTTGAGGGCCTTGATCTGACCCTGAGCGGCGCTTGCCTTCGGTGGCTCTGACGCTGGCTCAACTCCGTCACCGCACCGAACCACACGTTTTAAGGATACAGTTTGACATGGTCCAATGGTTTAGGGCTTTGGATTCAAAGTACCTCCTGATGAATTTCGCAAGCATCCATGGGGCCTTAGGCACTCTCAGAGTATTTGGGAGGTATCTTGGAGAACTACTTCAAACCCTCAACCCTGAACCCTTATCCCCAAGCCCTAAGCCCTAAGCTCAAACCCCCAGCCTTGCCCCCGAACCCTGACCCCTATACGGCTTTGGGGGCCCATGGGCCCCCGAACCCTATTCCTTAAATCCACCTTAAACCCTAAACCCTATACCTTAAATCCCTAAACCCTAAACCCCAAACCCGCAACCCTTATCCCTGCTTCCTCTGGCGAGTGGAAAGTCTACACCATTGGGGTCCCTACGAGCTATAATTTGAACTCCTAGTATCCCTCTTAGTATCCCCTATAATACTCTCCTATATAGTACCCTATATAACTCCCTTTAAGGAGGTTAGACCCTGGCTCATAGAACTTGCAGGGCTTAAGATTTGGCTTTAGGATTCAAGGTTGCGATCGATCCCCAGGCAATGCGCAACTTCCTGGTGGAAATCAAGGAAAGTAAAAGGACATGGAAACAACTACAGGATTCAGGGTTGAGGTTTTAAGCCTCATCCATCTTATGGTACCTACCACGCTGCGACCTCACAGGGAATGTTGAATGAAAGTGGGATGGCCTGCGTGCTACGGAGTCCCTGAAAATGGGGGCATATCCCGGAAATCTTCTCCAAGACTCCTTAGGGTCCCTTTTGCTCTCCTAGTATGGGACTTGCCTAAATGGAGGCCCCAAAACCCAAAACCCTGAACCGCCCTAAGCCCCAAACAACCAAAACCCTGAACCCCAAAACCTGGGTTTCGCGGCCCGTCGAAGAAGAGCGCGGGCACACTGCAACTCCTCCTCGGTTTAGGGTTTAGGGTTGCAGGCTTAGGGTTTAGGGTTCAGGGTTCAGGGTTAAGGATTGCAGGTTTAGGGTTCAGGTTTAAGGCTTAGGGTCAACGGCTTAGGTTCCAGGGCGTGCGAGATACACTGAGCAGATGTAAGGACAAGAAGAAACCATGGATTATGGAAACGAAACAGCAGGTTTAAGGTTTCTAGTTCAGGGCCTCAAGACGTAGGATGGTGAAGAATCCAATGGAAAGACCCAAAACGAAATGAATCTGGGATTGCAGTGCTTGCGAGGGGGAGGGATGAAATCTTAAACCTGACCCCCAAGCCATGAACCTCAGCTCTAAACCCTCATGCCCAAACAACCAACACCGTAAATGACTGTAAACCCTAAAACGCCTCAACCAAAACCCCTAAACCCTAAGGCCTAAAAGCCCTAAACCCTAAAAACCCTAAAGCCTCAACCAAAACCCCTAAACCTAGTTGCAGCAGGGGGCCAAGGCGACGCTACCGGCAGCTTTGCACCAAGCTTCGCAGGAGCCTGCTGCTGGACCCAAAGGGTTCATGTCGATATATATATATATATTCATATAGTATAGGACTTAAGGTTTAGGTTTCAGGGATATGTAGCGATATAGTAGAGGATTTAGGGTTTAGGGCTTAGGGTTATGTAGCTATATAGTATAGGATTTAGGGTTTAGGGATCAGAGTGTTTAGGGTTCAGAGTAGGTATATTTGGGCTATATGGAAACGCCTTTGGGCCCTCAGTATATACTGTATAGCTGCATGGACCCAATTTGGGGGAAAACTGCTGGAAACATTCTTCTCCGGGTGTCCGGAAATCATTGGGGAGTCCCCATACTAAGGAACGCTGAGTTTGGTATATTACGGTCTATATGGTTCTCTGCGGATAAAGGCTAAACGCGGGCTGCGCTGTCACGTGCTCGTAGCCCCCTCCCCTATGCCCCACTGTGCGCTCAGCCTTCTTAGTAGGAAATGAAGGAATGTACTCCCTATATATTCCCTATAGAATATCTTCCCATGTTCCCTACTAACCCCAGACCCTAAACCCTAAACCCTATACAATATATCCTCATATCCCCTACTAAGAACCAATAAGCAGCAGGACCGGCTTCATCAGCAAAGGCCCCGGTACTTCCCAGGGGGCCCCTGCCGACTCGTCCAAGGACTGCCAACGCCCCCAATTTACTTACGGTTTAGCGTTTAGGGGGCTGCGGCGGATCCGCCATATTGCGCCCCCTATTTATGGAAGCAATCGTTTCTGGCTTCAAGTTTCGGTTCAAGATCTAGGCTTTACACTTTACAGGTCTAGGGGTTTGGGAACTGGATGCTAATTTTTCCTTACGCGCTTCCTTGCTACTGCTTAGATTGGTTTCCAGCACGCCGGAAAGGTGTAACTCTTCCTTCTTCTCGTCAAGATGGCTTTATGCTATTTTGTACCCCTATATTATACCCCAACAAATACCCTATAATCCAATAGTAGTTTCCATTTTCTTTTCCATTAACCCTATGTATCCCCTATATTACCCCTATGTAGATTACAGCTTAGGATTTCGGAGCGGGTGCCTCTTGGGGTCTGATGGAATACAAAAGGGTTTAGGGTTTAGGGTTCAGGGATTAGGGTAGAGGGTTGTTCAGGGATTAGGGTATAGGGCTTAGGGTTTACGGTACCAAGGTTGAGGGTTTGGGGTTCAAATCTTTGGGAGACCCTGCGTCGGATTGCACGATACAGACTTGAGCTTTGTTTGAATTTTTTGGCGCCTTGAGGGCCTTGAGGGTGTTGTTGTGGTTCTTGCACCAAGTATGGGATACTCTTCTTATCTTCTATGAGAAAACTACCACCAAGAAAACACGAGTACTACTCTGCAGACACTACTGTAGTTGTAGGGTCTACTAGAGACTAGTGCATTTCACATACGACTTCCCCGGCATTTTAGGGTGCTCCAGAAGGACCTTGATTGACAGAGTGCGAAAATTGAGCGATGATCCAAAATTCTCTTCAGTACTGCGACGCATGGTCCACTTTATCTGGTCCCTAATTTGGATAGCATTGGAAAACTTTGGGGGTTGGGGTCAGAAATTCCCTGTTGGGTTCTAATGCCCCATGATTAAGTTCCATATTGACCGAATTGGAGGTGTGCGCGTACTACGGTACAAGTACACCCCTTACATCCATAGCGTCCGCTAGAAATAGGTTTGAAAACTAGAGATCCTTTTGCTGCATGTCGTGCCACATGACTACTCGCTATAACCCTTACTATAGGCACCCCTGAATCAAGCTTTACAAAAAAAACTCTCATGCAGGTTAGGTTGGCACTAATAGCGATAACAAGTGTATGAGGGCCCAAGGAGGAGGACCAACCGTAATAATAGCAAGACCAAAACGATACCAATACTAATACTAATACTAATAGCAACCCAATTGGAGCTCGATGGCCGTGCTTTTCAGAGACCTTCAGATCACCCCTGCTGCGGACATGTCTTGTGCCAGCCTCTGGCCGACACTGTGCAACGAGATGCGTGACTGCTTGTATATAAGCTATACTCTAAACTCGCTAAAGGCATATGCATGTATGTATGTACAGTCATGCGCGTACAGACATGTATATCTGTATATCTATATATCTGCAGCTGCCCAATTCTAGCGCGTGTGTCCAAAAATGATGGGCTAGGTCATCCTCCAACAACTGTCAACCACAATGCGACCTAAACCCTAAGCCCCCTAAACCCTAAACCCTAAACCAAGTTTAGAGGGGGTTCTGGCTCCGTACCAGGTCTTGCTGCAGGGAACAGGCAAATGCTTTGAAGGGATGTTACCAGAGTTCGCCTAAACGTTAGTTTCGGTCATGGGCTCTAGGACTTCGGGAGTAAACCCTACTCGGAGGGTCAGGGGAACTTAGTAATTATTGCAACCCCTAAACGCTCTGTAACAAAGCCAGTTATCCCCCTTTGAAACCTACTAAGTCCCGATGACCCTCTAAGCACGGTAGTTTTATCCCCCTTAAGTCCCCATGACCCTCCAAGCACGGTAAACCCAGGTCGAGGAATAAGATCGAACCTGCAGCCTGCTCCCAAGTGCTCCAGTAGACGCGCATCCCTAAACCCTTTAAACCCTAAACCCTAGCCCCAGACCCGCAGGGATTCTGCACTTGCCCCTTACTAACCTCAAGTAAGGCCTTGCTTAATTACGGGTGGTGTTTTAGCAAAAAGGGAGTCCTCAACACCCTGAACGCAGTGGCGAGGGATCTCGGCCTTCTAAGAGCGACTTCACGCGCCCTATCAGCATCTTCGGCAACTCTGGCTTTTCCCAGTCCAACCTTTGCACGTCAATTCTCAAACCGACAGTGGCCGGAGGAAATCTTGCACCTCTGTCTGCCCTGAAACCCTGACCAAGACGAATGTCAGCAGAAAGTAAGAACAGTTTGTAAAGCACATCCTGAGGCACCACTTGGGAGCGCCATGATGGTGTGATTCCTAGGGGCAAGGGACTGACCTGGTCCTTCGCCCTACAAGAACGGTACCCGAATTTCCACATCTTGGGATTTCGGTGATGATGATTTAAGCATCTCCCCTACTATGAAAACACCCAGCCATACAATATCCAATCTTCCAAAAATTAATATATACCAGAACTGGAATACTTAATGTAAGGGGGTGGCGGGGGCTGACTCTTAGAGGGAAGTCAGCATGTTTTACGTTCCTTCATCCCCATCACAGACCAACTCTAGCAATCCCAGGCCGGCCGGTCAAGGGTTTAGTGCTTTGGGTGTCTGCCACGTTTTGACTGCCTGTTTCAGACCCTCTCCAACCCAGAACACACGTTTAAGGTTTATAGTCTAGGGTTTAGAGCTTAGGGCTTAGGGTTTGGGGCGCCGCTCGTCACCGATTCTAGCCACTGTCGAACCCTTCTCCTAAACAATACTTTTGATACAACACGTCCTGGATGACCCAAAAAACCTTACCTACACCGTGGTCATACTAAATTCATGTCAGCTTTAGTCTAAACTCCTAGTAACCAGCTTAAACGAGCTTCTGAATACTAAGCCTCTCGGGCACGGCGAAATAAGTTTCCATTGCCCGGGATCAATTCCGGCTCTGAATTTGGAAGAACACTCAATTAATTCCGTACCCATTTCAATAATCCGCTCAGCCAGAAGTTCGCTCTATTGCGAACCCATGTACTAATCCGAAGCTAAGAGTAGTAACCCCTATAAGGTTCCCCTAGTTTAGCCCCATTCAAGGAGGTTAGACTGCAGCTCATGTGGGATTTTTCATATCAACAGCATTGGAGTTTCTTCTTCTTGCGGTACCCTAAGGGTTTCAGGACCGCAAGAAGATCTCGGGGATGTAGGTCCCAATGAAGGACTATGCAAACCCAATATAAGATAGAGTCGAATCGTCTAAATTCCCGAAAGGGGGTTCTATAGGGGATTCCATACGCGTTCGCCGAAACTCCTTGAACAATCCGATGCCATGGAAGAGTTGGGGGCGTCCTATCGCTTTGGGGAGTTTTTTTGATTTTTGGGGTAGGATACAAGAAATGCATCGCACTTGAGGGGGTTCAGCCCAAACACGGTCGTGGTTGCGCATTAGATTGACGGGTATCGTTTTTGGGGGGGTCCTATCGCTTTTGGGGCTGTTTACGCTATTCCTACGTCTTACGGCATTCCTTCTCTTCGCACCTAATCCGCCAGTAGGCTAATATAGGGCTCCCATTTTAAGGCTTACTACTAAGACTAAGGAAGAAACTAAGAAATGAGACTGAGAATATGGCTTTTATAACATCACCCTGAACTCTAAACCCCTAAACCCAAACCCCTAAACCCTAAACCCCTAAACCCTAAACCCCTAAACCCCTAAACCTTCGAGAGTCTCCCATAGGAGCTGAGTGTCCCACAGAGGTGCTACAGACGCGACGTCACGGAGACGAAGGAGGCCAGTTTGCCTCCAGCCCACAGGGTTTAGGGTTTAGGGTTTTTACTCCCTCTTAAGTAGATAGAATATGGGCAATATTGGGATCTTATTCTGGTTTTGGGGACTTCCATATTCTTTCTAATTAATTGGGACTGTTGGGTTTCGGGTTTTAGAAATCCTCAGATGCTGCTAGAACCTCATACATGCATATGCATACGCGCAACACTGTGAAAGGTCAGCGTGTCACTGCATGGCCACTGCATGATAGGATTGCGCACGACTGTCTGCGCGGGTAGAGGCGGGCAGCTTAGAAAGTCTCTTGCGGCCCCTGCGGATATCCCTATATGCTCTGTACTGTAGTCTCATAGTTGTCTTCTTGTTCCCCCTGAAGGACTCTGACGCCTGTCCCCTGAAACAAGCCGAGGCCATGGCAACCGCTTGGTAAAAGCTTCTTCAAAGTCTTCGACCAAGACCTCTGCTATCGAGGACAAGATTGCCAGGAGCTTCTTCCAATTGGGTACAGGTTCTTCGGCATGTTTTGCGGGGACCTCTACTTTGGTAGTTTCCAAAATAAGCGGACCCCAATAATTTAGACCCCAGTATACTGTAGTCCTCATCATGGCAACCCCAAAATGCACCCCTCACTTAGGAAACCCCCCCTTCAAGGCATGATCAGCAAGAAATGACTACCCCAGGTTGGCTTCTTAGGCAGACTGTCAGCGTGCAGAAAACGTGGCTTTCGCCGCGGTTCTCGTAATCGTAATCCAGATGCTGTGCGACAGTGCGGAGTTCTGTTTGCGATTGTTGCTTCTTGCCGCGTTCCTCGGGTTCAGTGTCTGTTCACAAATGGACTGTCTTCCATGGGGTCTGTGAGACTGGTTCTATGCCGCATGCCCACAACTAGCAACTTGAATGGGGCTCCTAGCCCCTAGGCTGCAAACATGTAGCAAAGGGACGTTATTGGGAACCCCAAAAAGGGAACCCCAAGAATACAATAGGAAACTTATAGGAATATACCTACTAGATCCTACTAGGGTCCTTATATTCCTACTGTATTTTTGGGGTTCCCTGTTTGGGGTTCCCATCAAAGTCCCTTTATTCAGAGTATTTAGGGTTTGGGTAAGGTGATACCTCCTGACCTCTTGCAACCATGACCTTCAATTTCAAACTCCATCATTGCTGCCATTCCGACTGTCACTGCTATCAACCATCGTTGCACACAAGAGCCAAGTCCCCGACCGGCTCAGTTGCCACAGGCTTTGCTGCTGAGGAGTCCCTTGGAAAGGTTCTTTGTAGCCCAGCCCCTACCCTGCTTGAACTGTGCAAAAGTTTGAAATGACCTGCAGCCCCGCAATGCTGACAGAAAAAACAACTTGGCAAATCATTCTAAACGCGAGAGGCGAAGTGCACTGTGTAAAACTGCGGGGCAGTAAGACCGGACAAGCCCAAGCTACCGCGCACTGCGCAAGCAGCAAACTAGAGATCGGGAAATGGACACACCCACACGTGAACAAGACTACCGTCATTCAAGCATACTCCTCTCGTAATGCAGAGCTTTCCTACATCGTTCCTCACTTGCACGAAGCCTAAACAGAGTTTGGGGATTATCCAAGGGGTTTTGGAGATAGATGTACCTGTACACGGATTTGGGTATATAACATATACTCCCCGAAGTAACATATAGAACCTCAATCCTGGCTTGTTTAAAGGACGGTAGTCTTGCTGGGGTCGTGTGTTGGAGCCCGACGCTAGTTTGGAGAAGGGGAAGGTGGCAGCCCGTAGGGCCCTTGTGGGAGGAATGGTTCAGGGTTCCATGTTGAATGGGTTTACTTAGACAGTCAGGGGGTCAGTAAGTTGATAACCCCACTCATCCCCATTACTAATTAACGACCTCACTCAGTCCTCCTGCTCCTCCAACTTGGGTTTGGGGTAATGACGGCGGCTGAGATCTCGGCGGTGGGAATTGAAAAGCTCCCGTTGACGCAGCCGTTGCCTCTACGGGCTTCGGCCTTGGAAATACATAGACATACATGTGGATATAGCAGGCTATAGTAAGGTTATATAGGGTTTGGGGTTATTCCTGGGGACCAAAAGATTGCAAAGTGATTAGGGTCTACATTTGAACCCACAGCTCATGGAACTACTACATAGCAGGAGAAAAATCCAGGATTGCACCTGATAAGGTCCCCAGAACTCACCGTACAATCCCTATATCCCCAGGGTCCGAGCATTCCTTAGGCAGCACACCCTAATGTTAAATATCCCTTGCTTATAATCGATTATACCACAATGGGAATAATCAATATTAGTGGATGGAGGGGTTCAATATTAGTGGGCGGGGATTAGATGCAGTCTACAACCTGCGACCTCAGTCCTTTCCCTACGCAACACCTGATAGCAGCCACGAACCCGAACTCAAGCATGCGGCTCGCAATTCGCACATTTTACACGCTCCAAGCATGCTAGTCCCTAAGCCCTAAACACCTCACCCCCAGGGCCTGGGACTGTTTGCAGTACGCGACGGAGAAACCAGGGTCCGAAAGCGACGACAATTATGAGGACGGCGACGGCGACCCCCACCCCCGCTAACACTAAATACCTAATATGATATACCCCAATGGGACAACTTGATGTTGGGGGGTGGAGATAGATACGGCGCGCAGTAACGACATTCCAAAAGCGACAACATTTACAAGGATGGCCATGCCGAATACCCCGTGGGAATGCAGCCGCGGTGTGGCACTCGCAAATGCCTCCAAATAGCTTTAGTGTTATAGGGTTTAGGCGGAGGCTTGTGGGCACATGCGAAACGATTTTGGTCACGTCCTGGACCCCTGCCTGGACTCCAACACTGGAAATAGGAAACCTTCTGCTGCGCCTCAGGAAAAAAACGCAAAGTGGGTGATACATCCAGGCCCCCAACTCCAGCCGTTGAAAACTTTTTCGGGGAACCCCTCAGCATGGTCCTTTGAGCTTGCGCCGTTACCGCGAGCTGGGCCCATGTTGGGGATAAACTGCAGCTCGTTGGGGGGTTTCAACCCTAAACCCTAAACCCTAAACCCCCCAACCTTGGACCTTGACCCTTCTTCGGCGAGTCTCAACAGAAAGCTACGCCGTCTTTAGGAGGGCCGAAGAACTCCCTAGTTCTGAAAAAACAGGGTTTAGGATTTAGGGGTTTAGGGTTTAGGGACTTCTGAAGGCAAAACACTTTTGGGTATGTGTCTTGTTCGTCGAACCAATTAAAAAAATCTCATTCTCATACAACTCAATAACAAAAACGAGGATACCGTTTTCTGTTTGCGGGGGACCTTAAAGCCCCGATTGTTTTTTCACGACTTAGACGGGGGCAGCTCGTTGCCCGCCGCGTCTCTGGCCAAGACGTGGTGAGGGCCTAGGTGAGTCAAGCAACCACCACAGAATTGCCTGAAAATTGGATTTACGGTTCAGGGGTTCCAGTCCTCTTACGGGAATCAAAAAAATTATTGGGGGTATACAAATATAAAGGGGACCCTTGTTTTTGGAACTCACACCATTGTCATTCAAGGTGGTGCCGGGTGCTCCGCGTCAGCTGCTCTGAACAACAAACTGCGGGCTAGCCAAGAAAGCCACATAATACATCAGAAGAACACCTGTCGTAGATCACCCAATCAGGTCCAGAAAGAGATATGACCCCTTTTTTCTTCGGAGCGTCCTTCCCAGGTCATCTCAATTTGGCATTCACCCATGTGCAACTGGATCGTCAAGCTTGGGATTATCATGTTTAAGGTGAATCAGAGCAGCAACAACCCCTAAACCATGAATCCCTCCCCACACTACAAAACGTCCCCAATACAAGACTACTGTATGTGAGGGGAGATCTTTCTGATTAGGGGGAGGGAATTAACCCCCGAAACTCTAAACCGCCACGCAGGCCCAACTGCTTTGGTCGGCTTCCTTGGCCCAGGGCAGGCCCTCCACAGGGTGACACCCGGCCTCACTGACAGAACGCCAAGCATGGTAACGGCTCCTGGGCCTTCTTCTGGGCAAATTGTTGAATCAGGATTTAATTCATTTTGGGACTATATTCCTTGCATAAACCCAGTTCAAAATGAGGCTGCTCTAATTTGCCCAGCGTCTAGCACCCAAAACCTGATTGCAAGCAAATGTCCGTGACAAACTGTCCGTGGTTTGATACGCCTTTCTCCCCTGAGAATTCCGGATTGGTGTATCTTGCAATTCTGGACTCCGACACTACTACCCCCACACCCCCCCCCCAACACTACCTCTCCTAGGTTCCTCCTTTTGGGCTATTTAAAAAAATGCCATGCGGAGAGAACCTAGGGTGGGTAGTACAGGGAAGGGTAATAGGGGACACCAGGAGTCGGGCTCGGAGGCTAAGCTAATTTCCAGCATCGGCGCTTGATGCATCACTGGATCTGCACCTCGCAGGTTTAGGGTTTGGAGTGTAAGGTTTAGGGTTTAGGCTTTGGGATGTAGGGTTGGGTTTTTAGTTTTAGAGCCCTTAGGGTTTAGGGTCAGCTTCCGACCAATAGCTCAACACAGTACATTTAGTAGGATTCGCATTCATGGTCCCCAAGTTGGGCACCCGAGGCCCCTACACTCCACTCACCGAATACCATCATAAAACTAACCCCCCCCCGCCTAATGTCACAACTGGGGTGGTTTCGATATTGCAGGCATAACCTGAACTTGGGAACCCCCAACTCCACGCATAGGTACCCCCAAGCTGACTTGGCAACCGTCATGCCCTACCAAGAATTGTGGGTTCCCCCCCTGAATAAGGACATGTGAAGATAACTCTAGTTTTGTGTCTCATCACATCTACTTAAACGGACCCTATGGGGGGTAGTTCCTCGACACTAAACCCAGGAAAACCTAGGGGGTCAAATGGGCGGGAGTATTAGGGGAATGCACAAAAACAGCAAGGAGGCTGGTAGTGTCATCCTGCCGATGTCGCGCGGTCAGGGTCACCCTAAACCCTAAACCCTAAACCCTAAACCGCGAAAGAAACACCCATAAGCTTGGCACTCTCTGGGGCATCGCTCTTCGGCTCTGGCGGGGCACCTGATAAAGACCAATCTTTCGGGGTTTAGGGTTCAGGGGTT
>CAJNIZ010006420.1:0-17749 GCA_905231905.1 Symbiodinium pilosum
TCTAGGGAATTTTCACGTTTATCCCTTGGCCACGCCAGCTCCGTGGATTCTGCCCTTCTGCCCCCCACCCCTTTAATGGTCCAAAATGGGGTTTAGGATTTAGGGTTTAGGATTTAGGATTTAGGGTTTACCTGGACCCTGGATGTCCTTCCTTTTGTGGGTTCTGCCTACATATTTATAGGGTATATCCCCAAAAAGGTAGGACATCCAGGGTCCAGGTAGGGTTTAGGATTTAGGGTTTAAGGTTTAGGATTTCGGGGTTCGGGTTTAGGGATTTTGGGTTGGGGTTGAGGATCAATTTGCGGCTTAGGATTTCCGGTTTTTTTTGGGCTTAGGATTTTGAAGCTTCATGTAGTTTTAAGTAGGGGTGCAAGTACCCGAATAAGTTTACAACTCTGTCTATGGCTAGTTACCCATGAACCTCCAAGTGCGGTCTCTACTGAGCTCGGGCGGCTAACCCTGAGCCCTAAACCCTAAACCCTAAACCCTAAACCCTAAACCCTAAACCCTAAACGTTGGGTGGAAGGCTTGGGGCTTATGTTAACGGAGTCGGGGGGCTGAAAGATGTCGAGCCTAGGAGGTGATAGGGTTTAGGTCTCTGTTTTTTTGATGGTTTAGGGTTTAGGGTTTAGGGTTAGACTTCGATCTTTTGATTTCAAAAACTGTCATAGAGGTTAGGTTATTCCCCTTACAGCAACTTTCGCCACAACATGTGATAGGAGTTCTAATAGCCCCTTTAATAACGCCCTTTCAAGGACAGTTACTGCAAGGGGGCATGACCCAACATTTATAGAAGTGAGCCCTTCCGGACAGCATGAAGTTCAGCAAGTCAGGTTTACGGCTATGAACATCAGGTAACGATGCAAGAGCGCAGGTCATGAGAACAAATGAGAACTCACTGTAAACCCTTAACCTGTATTCTTATCCGAATAGGGCTACTTCTAAGCTTCAAAACTATCCAAACGATAAGGCGCGGGCGCTAGGCTCCTCAGGGCCAGGTATACGTTAGCCGTGAAGGTCTAGGGTCTGTTGATTCAGGGCGTAGCTAGTATGCAGGGGAAGGAAGCATAGGGTCAAGGGTATTGTGTCAAGGGTAAAGGGCTTCAGGGTAGCTCCATGGTCTCGTGATATGACACCCTGTAGCTGTGGGATTTAGGCTTTAGAGGTTTAGGGTTTTAGGGTGTAGTTTCCCTACTGTTTCTCAGTATTCTGATAGATTTTGAAGCTCTGAGATTCTTTCAACTTGCCTTCCAGGGCTGCCCGTTAGTCCAAGGACCCAAATAATATGGTTTGAGGGCACAAATACCATTCTCATTATAGTATTTGGGCCCTAAAACCGCATTTTGGGTCCTTGACAAGAGCAGGCGCCTCTTCGTAGCGCTGTTCAGTCCTCTGAGCAAGTGCATGCGCACCAGTGGAGTCCAGGAATCAGTAATGGGGTTAGGTTGTACCACATATGCACCTGTTTGTTCAAAACGATTCCCAGGCCCAAGCATTGTGGTTGTTGAGCCTTCCACACTTGTCGAACTGGAGAGTTTCGTATCCCTCTATACATATTTTGAGCTGCTAAACCCCAAGTTACATGGATGTGTGAAGCTTTGCTGTTCGTGCTGGCAGTGGCCAGGAGCTTCCGCCACGTTTCTTCACGTTTGAGGCCCTGACTTATCAGCGGACGGTTGCGGAAAGATTGGGATTCTTGCTCACCCAATTCTGGAACTGGCGCTTGGCGCCGCCTACAGATTTTATGCCGCTTACATTGTATATGAGCCTCCCGCAGTCGACTTGGCGGGTCTTGCGCGCGGAGACTTGTAATTATAGTCCCCCTTAAGTAGATAGACTATGGGGTATATGGGGACCTTATGCTAATATACCCAAAGCCATATTCTCTCTACTTAAGGGGGGCTATGCATTGTACGGTTTAGACGACTTCAGATTTTCAAGGTGACGTCCCCTGGACTTCCGATATCATCAACCTGAGCAGGGCAACAGGTCCTATGGCAACGACACGGGCTGCAGCGGGCCATCTTTGGATTGCAATATGTCAGCAGCGTATTAGGGTTTAGGGTTAAGGGTATTTTTGGGAGGGATCACCATTCTCACGTGACAGCTATGGACAATTCGGCGGGAGCCACGAACTTTACCTAGAAACAGTCTTGGATGGTTTCAACGATCAGCCAACGGCGGGGACACATCCGTAGAATACCCTGAACCTTAAACCCCAAGCCCCTAGCTGCTGAGCTCCATCAATCATTAACCTATCAATCATACGGTAGGCTTACTTAGAGTCCAGAAGGTTACTGCTTCAGTTATAACAGGATCTATTCTGCTACTTCTACTCAGCTACTGAGCTGAACCTGGAGGCTCAATCCTAGACCCTGACACCCTCAACCTTAGAGAATACATTCTCTTCATACTTACGTTAAGACACCCTGTGGCAGTTCATTTGGAATATTCCATATAAGAAACTTCATGTATTTATCATTGTGGGTGGGGCGGGTTGTTTAAGTCCAGTATGAAGGGGGGAGTTGCAGTTTCCATTTCGTGTTTCATTTGCTTTCCCATCTGGTTCTTTAAATTGTCCCAAATCACATCCCTACAGAACCCTAAACCCTAAACCCCCAAAACAGCCTTCAGTCTGGGTGCACTCTAGGTATTCCAATGCGGGAGCCAAATTGATTGCCAACATTCTCGCCCTAGCGTTTTTTTGTGTGGGGTATATGGAGAATCAAATGGAAAAGGCAGCGCAAGAATGAATGGGAACTGGGGTTATGTTACAGGGGCGCATAGGGATAGCTACCGATGCTGTGGTCCTAGATTCCTTGTACAGTTGTGATTTATAGGGTGCCTCAAGTAGACCTTCAAGCGGGTTTGGGACTTAAACTCTCAACCCTAAAGCCTATACCCTACACCCTAAACCCTAAGCCCTAAAACCTAATTGAATGAGCAGTTCCAAGGTTGACCTTAAGCCCTAAACTTCAAGGGTTTAGGGTTTAGGGTTTGGGGTTTAGGGAACCCGAAACCCTGAACCCTAACCTCCAAACCCTAAACCGTCCCGGAATTTCAATTTAGCTAAGCCAGTTCTACAGTCTGCACTGCGCAAAGGCCTTGAAGAAGCTCCAAGCAAGGCTCCTGGAAGTTTCCAAGGACCCAGCGCTATGGGTTGAAGCTCTAGGATTCAGGATTTAGTATTTAGGGTTCAGGGTTAGGGTGCAGGGTTGAGGATTGGAGGCTTAGGATGTATGTTTTGGTGGCTTGGGCAGGTTCGAGTTCAGGGTCAGGGATCCATGGGTAGTTCTCAGTAGGGTAACTATGGGCGATCTATCCAACCCAGTCTCCACTTCTCCGCGGGGTCTCCTTCAACTGGGCTTATGTACCATTATGCAAGATCCTTGGGACTTAGCTTGGACGTTAGACCCTTACCCCTTTGAGATCCCCCTACCCCTATTCTAAATGCCTAAAGGGTTAACCCATAGTAGTAAGTGCCACGTTATAAACGCTATCGCGCGCCTGCCTCGGCTGGCAGAGCGCGGGGCACACGAATAGGTCATGGCATGTAGTTGACGTGTCGACGTGTCGGATTTAGGGTCTGGGGAGGCAAGCCTCACTTCAGATGTGTTTGTTGCATGCCTGTTCCAGCATTCATGGAGGGGGTTGGCTGCGGCATGATGGTAAGGTGTTTGCGATGTCGAGGGTTTAGGGTTTAGGGTCTAGAAATGAGTACAAAAACCCTCAGCCCAACACCCCATACCCAAGCCCAAACCTAAACCCTTAACCGTGTCTGAGAGAGGGTAGGTAATTAGAAGACCTCAACCTGCCAAATGGTTGCACCGCCAATCTTCGAGGGATTAGCCATTCTAAAGTTTAATCCCTAAAGTTTACTCTCAAAATCGCAGGCTTCAAACCCAAAACCCTTAAAGCCTAGACACTCATAATCCCATGTAACCCGTAAACCCTGAATCCTGAGGCGTAAGCTCGAACGACTAAACCGTAAACCTTAAACAGCAAACCGGCTCCTAATGCAGAGTGCGATTCTAGTTCGGATGATGTAGTGAAGCGTTCCTGGTATTGAATTTTCAGCAAAGCCCAGAATTTAGGTGAATTATAGGGAGTATTGTAGTGGTTATCATGGTGGATACTAGGATTTTAGACAATGGCTCATGCAGGGATGTCTAGGGGTTTGCGGGAATTAGAGAAGGAAAGCATTCACATTCTAGCCATGTCATACACTACAGCTCCTAAAGCCAAGGCCTGTTCTTTGAGATGGCCTAGGGCCTAAACCCTAAACCCTAAACCCTAATCCCTAAATCCCTGAATCCCTAAACCCTAAACCCGCATCCTAGCTGTCTTACTTCCTTAACTCCAAACAAATCGCCCAAGAGCCTCTGCTTTGCGCTATGGGTTTAGGATTTAGGGTTTCGGGTTTGTGGTTTGGGGTTTAGGGTTTAGAGTTTAGGGTTTGTGGTTTCGGCTTTAGTGGGTTTAGATTGAGGATTTAGGGTTTAAGGTCTGGGGTTCAGGCTTTAGGGTTTAGAACTAGGATTTAGGGCTCAGGGTTTTCTACTCCGCCCCGAAAAAAACCTAGATCCATTCAGTTCTACACTCCCTCGAAAGGAGAGGCTTCCCTTGCAAGTTACAGTCCGTCGACAGCCTTATACAACTCAGTTTCCATTCCATTTTGCACGTTCTTTTCCATTTGATTCTCCGCCATCGAAAGGACATGCAAGGAGAGCATTAAACCCTAAGCGGTATGGTGGCATTTAATATTTTCCCAGTCTCCAAGCATTACGCCCGACGCCCCAAATCTCTGAAAGGAGGTCTTCTATATAATTCCCAAATATGGAACCCTGTATGAGCTCTAGTCTAAACTCCAAGTATCCCCCTTAATATCCCTTATAATAGCCCTCTATATTATCCCCTATATAACCCCCCTTTAAGGAGTTTACACTACAGCTCATATAATCCTTCGAAGGAGGCTTCTAAGCTCGAATCATTAATCTTCCAGCCCTCTTTACCCTGTATTTTATTCCCTCATCTCGAGAATTTTCCCTTTCAAAGGGACCCTACTCTGACTATCTTCGCCCCTATGATATCTTGAAATCCCAAGGACAGTCCCTTAAATCCTAAATCTCTCCAAGCTGAACTTTAAAGGGCTTAGGGTCTAGGGTTACAATCCTGAAGTTTAGAATCCCTCAAAAGGAGATCACCAGCGGCCGAATGACCCTCGCTAAGAGGGCCAAGCTCATCGAGGGCCGCTCGGCCGACAACAGGATCGGAGGTTCCTCTGAACTTAGATCTTGCTGCGCAAGCTAGAATGACCTCACCCGACCTCACCTTCTTAGATAGCGGTACATATAGTAGTTCCCATAAGTAGGGGACCCATATGTTGTGGAAACCATTATAGAATCACTTATCATTGTCCCTGTGCCCTATATGCCCCTATATATATCAAAAAGGTACTTCTATTTTTTGTTATAGAACATGGGCGCAAACTGCGCATTTCGTGTCCTGAAGTTTTTGTTAAAAAATCCAGTCTTAGTTCATGGTTAAGGGTTGTTTAGGGGTCTAGGGGTTCAGGCTTAAGAGGAAGGGTTGAAGCCGCAGGACTAAGGCTTTACAGTCTTGGTTCTAGCGTTGAAGTCCGAGGTTAGAAGCTTTAGGGTTCAGGGTTTCGGGTTTAGGGTTTAGGCCTTTGAAGGTGTTGCAGGGGTTCGTGGCCTTTGGGGCTTCGGATTGTTGAGTCTAAGCTTGGAAGTATGGGCCCCTCTAGGCCTTTGAGAGTGCACAAGGTTGCTTAAACCCAAAGTGAATGAGGGCTTTGGGCTGCAGAGTTGAATTTACTTTAGGGTTTAGGGTTTAGGGTTTGAGTGCCTTGTATTTCGGTGTCCTTGCATTGTTTAAGGGTCTAGGCTACTCTAGGCAAACCCTAGACCTTACAACTTAAACCACATCAGGAGCCAAGAAACTCGGGCGACAAAATGGCATCGGGCAGCAACAGATGGCAAACCGGGTTGTTGCAAAACACTTCCATACTAGCAACCATGCAGGCTGTCGCCTGCAAACAACTCGAGCGTTGTCCTACCTATGTTTTGGGTTTGGTGTTTAAGTAGGGCTCAGGATTAGGGATGCGGGTTTAGGGTTTAGGGCTGAGGGTCTAGGGTAGGATCAGGCCCCATACACGTAGAGTCCTGGTTCAAAATTTGCGCATATACACACACGAAAAACAACAGAACCCCATACACAAATCAAATACAGGGCCAAGGTAGACGCCAGACCTTTACCACTACACCCCAAACTCTAAACCCTCTTTACTAGGTAGCTTTTAAAGAACTTAATCAAGATACTATAACAAGGAAAACCTGTTATTTACTGTGCCTACCTAAACCTTAAGCCCCAAATCCCAAGCCCGAAGCCCTAAACCCTAGACCCTGAACCCTTTACACCCTTTAAACCGACCCTTTAAACCCTAAATCCTAAATCCTAAACCCTAAACTCTTTACACCCTTTAAACCCTAAATCCTAAATCCAAAACCCTAAACCCTTTACACCCTTTAAACCCTAAATCCTAAATCCAAAATCCTAAACCCTTTACACCCTTTAAACCCTAAATCCTAAATCCTAAACCCTAAACCCTTTCAACCCTAAACCCTAAACCCTGAGGTAAAGAGCTCCTGGAGGGTGAAGAACTGCGGATGAAAAGCTTGGAGGAAACCTTGTCCAAGGCGCAGGCACGAGGATCTTACTGGCCTTTGGTTACTATAGGGTTTAGGGTTTAGGGTTCAGGGTTTAGGGCTTAGGAATGGAAAAGAAAATGGAGACTACCATAGTATGTTGGGATTACAGGGCTTATATAGGGGCTACATTGGGGTTATATAGGGGTCATATAGGGTTTAGGGTTTGGGTTTAGGAATGGAAAAAATGGAAAATATCATAATGGGTCTAGGGTTTAGGGTTAAGGAATGGAAAAGAAAATGGAAACTACTATAATGGATTACATAATGTTAAGGGTTAAGGGTTTAGGAATGGGAAAGAACATGGAAACTATTAAGATTGGTTTAGGGGTTTAGGGTTTCGGGTTTAGGGTTTCAGGGTTTCGGGTTTTGGGGCCTAGGGTTTAGGGAAAATTCTAGGGGTGCAGTGTTTCAGTGTATCTAGGGTGAAGGTTTTTATGGAATTCTGCGGCTCGGGGCTCCGGGTGAAGGATTTTCGGGAAATCTGGGGGCTGAGTGTTAAGGATAAACGGGTTGAAATGGGAACCCCAAACAGGGAACCCCAAGAATATAGTAGGAATATAATAGGAATATGCCTACCAGGATCCTGATATTCGATTGTATTCTTAGTATATTCTTGGGGTTCCTTTTTGGGCTTCCCATTAAAGTCCCTTTAAAGGATGTTGCTTAATTCAATGAATGGTTCCTGGGTTGTACCCCCAAGGTCGTAGCCCTAAAAGGTTTCCCCAGTCTAGCCCTACATAGCCCTTATACAATTCCTTCAAAAGGATCCCCAAACCCAGGGGTACAAACAGGGTGCAGCGAAAGCTTGGGGGGTAGGACTTCAAGATTCAGGGCTTAGTCAAGTGACAGGCTTTGGGCTCTAGGCATCTAGGGTTTAGGGTTTAGGATTTAGGGTTTAGGGAGTTCTTTGGTGTTTGGAGATCTAGGGCTTTAGGGTTTTTGAAGCTCTTGGGACTCGGGTCTTGGGATCTAGGGTTCGTGGAATTTGTAAAATTTGCGGGCTAGGAGGGATCTAGAGTTTAGGGACTGTTTTGGCAAGGTATAGGGATGGGAAATCTCTAGGGTCTAGGTTCCAGGGATCTCTTGTGGAGGTTTCGTGATTTCATGCCTCAGGGTTGAGGGTCTAGGGATGTGGGGTTCCGGGGGCCTAAGCCCTAAACTCTAAACCATGGGATTTGCGGTTTGAGGTGAAGGGCTGCGAGGTTTGCGGTGTAGGTTAACGTGTTGGGTAGGGTTTAGGGTTTCAAGTTTGCGGTCGTCGGTTCAGGGTTTAGGGTTTGGGGTTTGTTGGCGCATTTCAACATACACGTCTTTGGCCTCTTCTCGTTTAAGGTCGTAGTGCTTCAATTCCCCTCCCTGGAACAGACTGGAAAACTATAGTGCCAGTAGTAATGCTGAGGGGTTATAACCTGTTAGGAGGTGCGGGAATCATCAGCAGCCATCTCCAACAAGCGACTGCGAAGACCTCCACGCCGCATACACTAAGGCCTAAATCCCGGCACCTAAAACAACAAATCTTGAAACCCAGAAATCCTAAAAGCCCCTACCCCAAAAGCCCGATAGTCTAGAGCCTAAACTCTCAACCCTAAACACTGAACCTTGAACCCTAAACTTGACGGCCTAAACTCTAAACATCAAACCCTAAGCCCTACACCCCAGACACCAAACCCTAAACACTAGGCCCTATAACCCTAAACCCTCCATTCCTTCCCCGAGGCAGTCTAAGGTTAGAGGTATGGGCCCCTGATATGGGCCCTGAGGCCATTTAGGTGGATTCCCGGGACCCTTTCGGGTACACACAGGGTAGATGGTAGGTCTTTAAAGATCCCAGGGTTAAGGGCCCATACCAGGGGCCCCACGGTTTCAACCCTAGAAGCAGGCCATTGCATCCCTTGAAGAGATAAGCAACGGGGAGATGGAAGACGAGAAAATGGAGGACGGAGGGTTTTTAGAGATTTTGACTGAGGGTGTAGGGATTTAGGGTCTAGGGTTTGGGATTCTATGGGTTTAGGATTTAGGGCTTAGTTTTAGGGTCTAGGGTTTAGGGTTTAGGGTATGTATCAGTGTGAGTGCGCGGTGGTGCTCTTTTATGTTCGAGTTCGGAGCGCGCCCACTCTTCGCGTGGTCGCGTAGCTAGAGGTCCCACCCCAACCACCCTAACTGGCCCTAACTATTCTCAATTAGGGCTTGGGGTTCCTAAACCCTAAACCCTAAACCCCCCTAAACCCTAAGGGGGGCTGACTTGCACTTTTGTCACCTCGCAACGCGTCGGCTGTGGGAGGCCGTGGGAGGAGAGGCCCTGCCTCCCCCCAGGCTTTCTGGGTTTAGGGTTTAGGGTTTAGGGCCCGTTGGTTCGTTTTGATTTGTTCAGACGCTCGGGCAAAAGTCCTTGGTTATAAGGCTTGATCGCCCTGTAAAGGGCCATCGGCACTCTCGCCAGTTTTGGGTGTAGGGTTTTGGGTTTTGAGGGTTGGTTTAGGGGTTTTGGGCTCAGGGTCTAGGGTATTGGGTTTAGGGACTGAGGGCGGTACAATAGGAGCGGAGCCCGCAAAATGTTTTGGCTCTACCTGGACCCCAAACCCTAAACCCTAAACCCCAAACCCTAAACCCCAAACCCTGATTTGGGGCCATTGTTTTACCTACTTTGGGGCTCCAGGCAGGGCTTAGAGTTTAGAGTTTAGGGCTTAGGGTTAAGAGCTTAGGGCTTAGAGTTTAGGTCTTAGGGTTGAGGTCTTAGGGTTTAGGGCTCAGGGCTCAGGGTTTAGAGGGCGAGGTGCAGAGCTTTTTTTTTTGTTACAGGGTTGTGGGGTAAGCTAAAGTTAGTCTAGAGCGTTCCCCCACTTCCATGAACTAGGTGGCACTACATGAGCCATTGTCTAAACTCCTAGTATCCCCCTTAATAACCCCTATAGTAGTCCCCTATATAATCCCCTATATAACCCCCTTTAAGGAGTTTTGACTATAGCTCACATACGCTAGTTCTTGTTGGTCCCGTCCGGGGTTTTATGTGTGAGGGTTTAGTGTCAAACTTTAGGGCGCGGTGTATCATCAGAAAGGTGCAATATGAAAATGAAGCTTGTGACCCTCATTGAACGCGACAGCCATCATACTACTAGCAACACCTCTCGTTACTCGTCAAAGAATTCTACACATCAACGGAAATGGAGGCTTTGGCAAATTAGGGGCTCTGTCTTACGGAGACCTCAAGCAAACCCAAAACTCTAAGCCCCATGAACCCTGACTCCCAAGGTCCAAGGCCTTGTAAGAGCCGCCACGAGAGTCGTAGGCTTCCGTCTCATCCGGAGAATTGGCCATGACTTCATGGATAAGCTTTAAAATTAGATCCTTACCTGGACCTCAGAAGTATGTAGAATTTGTATGGATTTTGGGCCATTATTTTGTCTGCTTTTGGGGTCCAGGTATACTTTCAGCCCTAAACCCTAAACCCTTAACCCTAAACCCTAAACCCGTTCTGAGTGTATAGTCCCGATCTGGGGTCTTGGGTCAGGGGCGCTAAAAGACTTCAAGAATAGCTGAACGGCAACATGTACTATAGTCTAATCTCCTTAAGAGGGTTATACAGGGGATTATATAGGGGACTACTATAGGGGCTATTAAGGGGGATGCTAGGAGTTTAGACTATAGCTCACATCATGACGGATAGGTGGCTGGCGACCGGGAAAGAAGATCCCCAACAGGCAAAGTTCGACAAGTTCATGCAGCAAAATCAGTGCGACTAGCCGATAGAGAGCAAGGATTGTTTTAGAAACGTTCAACCAGTAGTTGAAAGGGTGCATCCCAAACATTAATTAAGCCTTCACCACCAAGCGCACATAAGCCCGCCGCCTCCCTTTCACTCTAAAAATCTGTACGCTAAGCCTAATACTTCCAAGGACTGGGTAGGGCCCTGGGATATTTAATATTTTCCCTAATGGCTTCAATAGGGGACCACATATACTAATATTTTTCAGTGGGTTTTAGTGGCCAACCTAGAAGACCCCAATCCTAAGCCTGGAACCCTGGCTTGCAGGAGCTGGGTACCGTCCTCGCCAAGGCCAAGGCAGCAATCCAGGCTTCCCACAGGGACGCTTTTGTTGGGGGGCCACAGGGCCTAGTACTGGGTTTAGGGTTTAGTACTGGGGGTTGGATAAGGTTTGGGATGTGGGGATTGGTCTAAATTCCCTATAATACGGGTTCCTGTATTTGGGTTCCCATTATAATACGGGGCCCTATATAATTTTCCCCCATTTTGGGAACAGTAATTTAGGGAAACTTCCATGTAGAGCTTAAGCGCAGTCTGATTTTTCTGTGTTTGACTACGCCTGCTTTCGCAACCTTCTTTGGTATGTATGTTGTCACCGGTTCAATCAGATCCGCGCCGGTGCCCGAGTGGTCAAGGCTGCATTGCGCAGGAAAAAATGGTATGTATGTATGTTGTTAGTAGGAAAGGTTTCTTGGGCTTGAAGACGAGTAGCTTGCTTCATATCAATATTTTCTCTCCAGCTGCAGAGAGAGCATCACCAGGCCTCTGCAAGTCAGTCTGGCAGAGCTGAAATAAGAAGTAGGACAAATGTTGCGGATAAAGTCATCACAACGAGGGGGCCTCTGTCACGGGGCTGCGGGCGGAGATGGCCCAGCTTGCCCAGCAGGATAAGGCCAAAAAACAGAATCAGTATGAGTCGGGCAAAGAAGTGTGCGACGACTTGAGGGATATGCTCAGCGCGGCAGAGGAGCACCTGCATCACTCAAAGGGGGAGAACGCCGCTGAGAGGCGCGCACGCGCTGCCGCGGTCTCCGAGCAACTGGGCTTTGATAGTCAGAGCACAAATCGCAACTGAAATCTTACTCCTACAGGACTGCCATGGGCCCCCCCAATATTCGCCGCCCCCAAAATGAAGCTTAACAAGCCCGAATAAGCCTTAGTTAGCCCTCATCATCCCCAATAGTCTTTTCTGGGGGGCCATGTATTCTGGTAGCGTTAGTAGCCACATGATAATCCCCAATCTCAGAAACCCGCGTCTGTAAACCCGTGGCCTTACACCTTATTCCCTAATGGTTAAGGTCTAGGGTTTAGGGTTTTAAGATCCTGGCATATTCATGGCATGTTGTCATTGCAATATGCTTCAACATGATTTGGACATTAGTTTAGGTCCATGCAGTATACGTCGATCTTCGGGTGATCATTCAAGAGCTATAAGGAACTAGGTGGTTGTTACACAAAGAACGGTTCACGTGCAAAAGGAAGAAATCCCTTGTGCTTGGGACGGTGTTCTGGAGCCGGTTCTGGGGGCCGCTGGCCAGGCCTCCCTTGCTTCCTTGATCGTGGTTCCGAAAATGCTGTTGTTAGGCAGGGATAGGGACGGCCTGAGGGGCTCCAAAGGGTTGCGGAACCCAGCTTGACAGGGAAGGTTTCAGAGAAATTCACAGGCCTCCGAACGCTTCTCAAAGGCACCCGAAACCCCCCAAAAGGCCCCCAAAAGGCTCCCGACATGCGGCGGGCCCGTGGTTTTATTCAAGAGTTTAAAGAAAAGCGGGAATTTAGGGTGTCAGCCCGAAACCCAAAAAGGAACAAAGTTGGGAAGAATGAGCCGACGCACCAATTCTCGGTTTGTTGGGCACGAGAGATGTGCCGTAGCAAGAAATGTCGCCCCCCCACACGTGTCAGGGCGCCATTTCTACATGTTACCTCCCGCCGCCGCGCAGCAGGACGCCCGAAACGTTAAACCCTAAGCCCTAAACCCTGGACCCAGACCCTACTTGGAAGTTTTTCCATTTGGTCACAAACGAGTTTCTCAACGCATGTCTTAAACGCAAAGCCACAAGCCCTTTCAACAAAACATGAAAACAAGTCTGTGAACCGGAAAGAAGCCTACTGTGTGTTGTTAAGACAGAATCCCAATTAGGAGTTATCATTTCCAACTTGTCCTAAACCACAGTGACTTCCCCACTCGTTTGGGAAGAAGCCGTTGCTGGGTGCGTGCGGTATCAAAGCTAAAGCCTGTGAACCGAACATTAGCTTCATGTCTTGAATACAAAAGCCAATTAGGAACTAACCAAATCCAACTTCTCATCATACCCAACGGAAGTAATATGTCCAGTTGTCATAAAAAATACAAAGCCTAGCCAAACCGTCCATCCCCATGATCCGCCTTACTGTCAGGGGCCGTGTCTTGTATAATAGGGGCATAAACGGATAACATAATTTTGAAGGCCTCCTACATCTCCCTATATACTCCTATTGAACCCCCAAGTAACGCCTGTGTAACCCGTCTATACTCGTAGAAGTCTCGTAGAACTCTTTTAGACACCAACCCTGAACCTTAAGTCCTCAACCCCAAACACGAAACCTTAAATCCTAACACCCAAACCCTAAATCCCAACAAAACCCTAAACTCTAAACCCTGAACCCCAAACCCTAAATCCTAAACCCCAAACCCTAAACCCTCAATCCAAATTCCCTTTAAAGGAATACGGCATCCCACGGCGCCAGGCCTCCGTAGGCTCCGCCGGGCGGATGCGGGGCGCCGAAGGGGCGGTGAAGGCTGTAGAGGGGGTTTAGGGTTTAGGGTTCAGGGTTTAGGGTTTAGGGTCCTAAGCCCTAAATTCTAAACCCTGGGCTTTACTGGAGGTTCAGGGAACTACTACATGGGTGGTTGTCAAAATTATGATTCTTTGTTTGGATCCCTACTATCATACGCCACCTAATATTTAGGGTACCCATAAAGGGACCATAATTTTGACAACCACCTACATGGGTTCAGGGCTTAGGTTTTAGGGTTACGGGGACCTAGCAAGTAGGTTAGTAACCCCTTTAATGCATATAGTCGCAATAGTTATCCTCACTATTGACCTACTTAGCCCCCCTGACATTCCAAGTATAGTATCCCTTCAGATGGAGTACAGTGGTTGTATAGGGGTATTGTTGGTGTGTGTGTGTGTGTGTGCATCTCTATATATATATATACACACATGTATGTAGAAGTTCGGGGTTTTCAGGGTCTTTTGGTGCTTCTAGGCTGGAGGGCTGTAGGGGTTGTGGGTTGTTAAGGCTTTGTCTATTTCAGGAGTAGGGATCAGAGTTGAGGACCTAGGGAAGGAAAACCCAAGTTCAAAGTTTTAGGACTTGGTACTAGGGTTCAGGGCTTGCGGGCTCTGGAAAGGCTGCAGAGCGTGGCATCATAGGAATATATGTCGGTCTACAGAAGACATGCTGGGGAGTCTGTGCTTTGCTGATATTTGGGGGTGTCCTCATTCTCTAAACCCTAAACCCTAAACCCTACGGTTTTCGGTTCTCTCTGGGGAGGGAAACCCTAACCCCAGTCTAAAAAGCATTATAAGCCACTGAACTCTAGACCTCAACGCAAAAACCCCCATCCCCCTAGAGTAGAAGCGGGTTTCATACGTTTAGCATCGTGCGCTTTCCCATGAAAGTTGATTCATTCTTCGGCTACATCACCTCCTACTTATGCGATCACCTCCCACCCCCGTCCAGCCCCCGCATTTGGAGATTCATGCATGTTCACAAGTTCGGTTGCAAGGCGCCTTAAATTTAAATTGGGATACTTAGATACTGTGAACCTCCACGAAAGAAAAGAAAGTCCCGGCATGGTACCATGAAGAATGGGAATCATCGATTATACACATGGTAGCGGGGAGGTTTGATTCTTAATTGGGCAAGGAAAAGCACCAGGTCATATCCAGTAGTGTCTTGCCTCACTATAATAGATAACTGTACTGCTTGGCAATCTACCTTCCCTGCCTCGAAACCTTAAATCCCTATACCATCCCAGTTTCCATCTGAGTCTCCCTTATTGAAGGATTTTTTAAAAACACATGTATAATCTTGATCCTATACAATCCCAACCTAACCATGTATGAGCCGCTTTTTGGGTGGTAATTTACCTACCTGGATTGGGGGGGGGGGGGGCTGAGCACAGCCTGTAGACCCTAGACTTCCTGGTCTCTGGAACCTAACCTTCAATGCTACACCTAAACCCCAAGCTCTAAATCCGAAGCTCTAAGCCCTGCACACAGGATTTTTTGACTAGATGTTTTAATCTCTGGAGGGCTCAAAGGACGTAGTCAAGGGACAAGGTAAGTAGGTTTAAAATGGGGCTATAAGTCGCCAACCCGCGGTGCCTTACTTGAAACCCCATCTATACATCTATATAACCTACTTACTTATTAAGGTCCCTTCAACGTTATGGCAGTCTTACACACTTAAGGCTTGGCAAGTAGTGTTTCGTCCTGGCCTAGCCCAAACGTGTAGACCGAAGCCTCTAATGTACGCACTGAACCCCCAAACCCGTACCAACACCCCAAACCCAAAAGCCAAAACTTCAAGCCCAAAGCTTCCAAACCCTGAACTAGAATCGAAATAATGTCGTAGCTTCCATTTTCTCTTCCCTGCCCATATTCCCAGGACGTGAAGCTGCAGAGCCCACTTTTCCAAATCCAAAGCCCCAAGTTCTTAGCCCTGGGCCCAACTCCCCCAAACCCTAGACTTCATATTATCAGTACGGTTCAAATTTTCATCATCAGTAGTATTGGAATGATGCGTGCTGAAAGTATGGTTTTGTTGGATGATTGTTACCATAATGCTTATGCACCATGATGGCTCTCATCATTCCTATTACTACTAGACCACTAGCAATGCTGGGGTGTAGGGTTTAGGGTTTGGGTCCTTCGATGCAGGCAGCGCTGCAGTCCATTGGAGAGCGCGCAGCGCAGGCGCCAGGTTTAGGATTTAGGGTGTAAGGTTTAGGATTTAGGCGTTAGGGTGAGGGCTGTGCAGCTGCTTGGATTCAGAGAGCCCAATATCCCTAACTGTCAACAATCGACCTTAATTACACGGCTTCAGGATCGCGCGTAGACTTTCCCGCTTAAGTCATGCAACGGCCTCAGTTATCCCTACTAAAAGCCTACCCCTTAACCCCTAAACCCCAAACAACTGACTAAGTCTCACTGGCACTACAAGTAGCAGATCTCAGGTTGAATGTAGGAAGCACTTACGATACCACCAGGTTAGAACCTATGATCTAGGCACTTTGCATAGAGTTGGGTCAGGGTTTAGGGCTTAGGGGTTAGGGTTTCGGGTTTAGGTCATGTCTAGGTGTTCAGTAACTTGGGGTCCCTCCTTGGGTGTTATCTATAAAAAGGATTATAGTGTGTCAGAGTCTTTATTGGGGTCACCCTGTCCATGGAAACAACCATATCACGTACCTGGCTGACCACGACAAGCAGTTTATATAATGATAGGAAGGTCGGAGGGCAGAAAACCCTAGGCGTGAGGGTTTAGGGCTTAGGTTTTAAGCTTTAGAGTTTGAGGGTTTAGGGATTTAGGGTTTAGCGTTTTAGGGGTTCAGGTTTTAGGGGTTTGGGGGTTTTGAGGGTTTAGGGTCCCGCGCATTGTGTGGGTGGACGCGATGCAAAGATGTACCAATTGGCGGCTGCAGGAGTGCCGGAAGCTCATGACCCTAAACCCCTAAACTCCAAACCCGAAACCCCAACCCTTAAACTCTAAACCCCAAAGCCTAAGCCCCCAAACCCTAAACCCTAAACCTTAAACCCTGACCATATATATATATATGTATCATAAAAAGAGGGCTCAGCATGTAGCAGTGATGTACAGGGGGGCAATCCCCTCATTGCTGCAGGAGAAACTGTCACCAGCTATGGCGGGGTTTTAGGGTTTAGGATTTAGGGTTCAGAGTTGAGGGCCTCAGGGTTTAGGATTGATACTAACAATCCTGCAGATACATAGAGTCTAGGGTTTAGGGATTAGGGTTTAGGGTTGATACACAAATCTTGCAGAACTCTCACTAGGGTTTAAGGGGTGGATATTCAAAATCATGCAGAACCCTGAATACCCTTGAAGGGGAGTATATGTATATATATATATAACATATATACATATATATGTATGTATATAGAGAGAGAGGGTTTAGGGGATAGGGTGTAGGGGGATGTTACAAAATCCTGCAGGAGCCAAAGTAGCTTTAACGGTGAGGTCTAGGGATGTGTATAGATATATATATATATATCCTAAACCCTAAACCCTACATCTGTATACACATCCATACCTAAATAGAAGGTTCAGGGTGAAGTAGTGATATATAGGTTTCCCGGATTATGGTTCAGGGTTAAGGGTTGATAAAAAAAACCTCAGGCAGGTCCCTATATATGTTCTTTATAGTTGGATGTAGGGTTCAGGGTTTAGATTGTATGGTTTAGGGTTTAGGGGAGACCATGGTACCCCAGTACGTTAGTGTCATGCAGGATTCTCGTTTCCACTGTAGTAGTGGGCAACGGATTTTTCAAAGTGTTGTTGTAGTCAACCATGCAATCCCCAAGCCTGAACCCAAAACGCTAAGGCCTAAATCCCAAACCCCTCAACCCCTAAATCCTCAACCCCTAAATCCCAAACCCCTAAACCCTTAAATCCCAAACCCCTAAACCCTCAAACCCTACATCCTAAATCCCTGAAGATGAAGCCGCCCGAACCTTAAAGTAGTAGCCAGCTTGGTGGCCTGCCCCGTTTGGGATTTGTGATTTAGGGTCGTTTAGGGTCTAGGGTTTAGGGTTTAGGGCTTAGGGTTTAGGGTTTAGGGCTTAGGGTTTAGTCTTAAGCAATGCTCGGACCGCTAATATGATTGAGGACTATTCCTAATTACGGAATATGGGGGATCCCCGACATTTGAGGTGGTACTACCGTCAACCCCTAAACCTTACACCCAAACCCCCAAAACCCTAAACCCAAGACCCTAAACCCTTAAAGCCTAAACTCCTAATCCCTAAAACCCCAAACCCTCAAAGCCCTAAACCTCTAGAGGGATGTGCATCAAAAAAATCAAATAAGGATCAACCAAAAATCAAATAAGGATAAAAAAAAACCAGATAAGGATCAAACAAAAATCAAAATTTGAGAATATAGAGAGAAATCAAAGGAAAACCGGCCCTCCCAGCCGGCGCACGGGAGGATCAAAAAAAAAATCAAAATCCTAGCAGAGAGAAAGGAA
>CAJNIZ010006421.1:5173-17744 GCA_905231905.1 Symbiodinium pilosum
CTTAACAGCAACCCAGTAGAAACCCCCAATAAGCTGGAGAGCTGAGGTTCAATGACCTGCTGTTGAACTACACCGTGACACCGGACCTGTCGAAGTGCTCAAGGCGCGGCTCAGCTAGGGTCGGGCTCCTACTATTACTATAACTAGGATCTTTAGGCTTATGATTAGGTTTAGGCTTACTATTATGACTATTACTATGAGGTTTGTTCTTATGATTATCAGTCCTATCATTATTACGCCCGAAGCCCCCTCGATCCTGAGCCTGTAACCTTCAGACAGCATGCTCGCACGTAAAATGCTGCTACCAAGCAGCGGTGAAACCTTTGACTACGATGCGAAGGCGTTTCAGAACATGTCGTGATTTTGACTGAAGTTGCTTCTTGCTCGTTGGTCAGGTTAGGTTGAGCGTCGTGGTTGGAGGGTTCATCATGGACTCCATATGTTCGAGGTATATGTTTGGAGCAAGGACGTGTTTCGGAACCTAGATCTCAAACAGCCCTGAAGCTTGTCTGCAAGCTCTAGCTCCACAAAAACTTGTTGAGATTCCCTGAAAGGCGCGGAACCCTAAATCATGAGCCCGAATGCCTGAGCCCTAAGCCGTGATCCCTAGATCTTCACCAATAGTTGAAAAGCCCTCCACCCTAAATCAGAATCCCAAATCCCGCATCCACCGACCCATAGTCCACAAGCCCTAGGAATCCTTCAGCCCTCCTCAGCCCTACCCCTTACGTGTAAAACCCTGAGACTTGGAGGTTCGGATCAACGACGCTCACCACGACCATTGCTCTGAAGATCTGCCCGCCACGGAACCTGACTCTGGAGGAGGGTTTAGGGTTTAAGGTATAGGAGTTTAGGGTTTAGGATTTAAGGTTCAGAGGTACAGAGGTTTAGGGGTTTAGGGGTTTAGGGGTCTAGAGTTTAAGGTTTAGGGGTTTAGGGTTTAGGAATCAATTGTAGGGTTTAACGTTTAGGCTTCAGGGTTTCCTGTTTAGGGTTTAGGATTTAGGGCTGAGGGCTTATAGGAATTCATCGGGCCGCTGGAAGAGGGTTACAGGGGTTTTATAGGGTTTATAACTTTGGAGGATGTTCGATCAAAATAGTGCCATTCTGTTGATACTAAAATTCCTGCACGAATTTAGTATACTATGATACCCTAATTCCCAAGTATAAGATACTTAGGGTCATGCAGGATGTCAGTATGCACCGTATTACTATATATGTATAATACCATATAGGATGTAATGATCTGGTGATACACGAGGGAGGATGCAAATGAACACGAAACCCTTTGGGTTTAAGGCATTTGGGTTAGATTCTGGGGTTTGAGGTTGAGATTCTCTTTAGGGTTTCAGGTCTTTCCTAGATTTGAATAGAATGTAGGCCTTCCAATTCGATAACATATGAGGCCTGGTGTGTTTCCATGAGCTTTATCGGATTTATGATTCATACAATTGCGGAGGCCTATCTAAATTCCTAAAACCCTAAACCCTAATGTATTGGCTTGAATTCGTGTAGTACGGAGTACGGGTCGCTACAGATGCCCTTTGCTTTTGGATAACACTGGAGGCAACCTTCCAGCCTTTGGCGTCAAAGTGTGTTAGTTAAGGGTTTAGGGTGCAGAATTTAGGGTTTAGGGGTTTAGGGTTTTTGGCGTTTAGGGTTTTTGGCGTTTAGGGTTTAGGGGATTAGGGTTGAAGGTTTAGGGTTTAGGATGAGGTTTTATGGTTTTCTCAATCACAAAGAGGAGTTCGAAGGGAATTGCATTGGGTGTACAGGGATGATGCAGCATTATTCTGAGCGACATTCATTCGAGAGTAATGTGATGGAGCCAATCTTGCACCACCTCATATACCTTCTAGCAGAAGAATTACCGCATTTTGGTGATCTGAAGACGTGCAAAAAATTCCTCCATCCGGCGCACGAAGGATCTTGCTGTACCCTACTTGTAAGATCTGGCAAAATGCGGGCACAGCCTCAGTGCGTAACTTCGAGAAGCCTATCATTCAACCCTGCAAGAAAGGTATCTAGTTATAGTCCCCCTTAAGTAGATAGAATATGGCTTTGGGTATCTTACAATAAGATCCCCATCTACCCCATATTCTATCCCTAAACCCTAAACCCTAAATAGTAGTTTCCATTTTCTTTTCCATTATCCCCATATAATCCCTATATAACCCCTTTAAACGGACCCATATTCTATCTACTTGGGGGACTTTATCCCGTATTTGCTCCTTCAAGAGGCTTTTTATAACCTCCTCGCGCAAGTATTAATCCCCCCACTTTTACAACACGTGGGTATTGGTCTAAATTCCTTATAATACGGGGTCCCATAGTTGGGTTCCCATTATAATACGGGGCCCTATATAAATTTCCCCCATTTTGGGCACAGTAATTTAGGGAAACTACCACGTAGTTCCACTGTAGTACCAAAAATATTGGGAATATTGATTACGGGGGGGGCTAATCACCCTGTATTCCCTGCATGTTCCCATGCTCGCCGGAAGGCGGACACCTAAGCTCTACGCCCTAAACCCTAAACCCTGAACCATGAACCCTCAACCCTGAAACCTAAACCCTACACCCTAAACCCAAAACCTTAACGCAGATCCTGCGCGCACGAGAGGACGCGCGAAGCGCTTCGCAGACGGGCCCGTCGCCGTTCCGGCAGGATCCTGCAATTGAGGAGCCTCGGGATACAGGGATACAGTCTCCCAAACCCCTGGGTAGGATCCAGAAATTAGAACCTTCGGTTTCAATACAGTACCCTACACTATTAGACTACTTTTGGGTACTTTCGAAGAATAATCTGGTACCCTCTACTACTAAACTAGTATTCGGTAATTTGAAGGCATCCTTAAGGGAGATCTACTTTCTAGATCCTCCCAGGGATCTGGGCTGGGGTTTTGGGTGTTGAGGTCTTCGGATTTGGGGCATTAGCATTGAGGCTATAGGGATTTGGGATGTAGGTTGAGAGTCCGAGGGCTTCAAGGATTTGATTTTCGGGTTTACAGTTTTGGCTCTGGTAGCACGTGGCTTTTAGTTCCTGCTTTCTGGAAACCTGCAATTTCGCCAGGAAACTCTCCGATGGAGCCGCAACAGGGTGGTTGAGGCGGAGGAGGAGTTCAGCACTGAAGGTTACGAACGCAAGGCACGTCTGACCATGTGCAAAGACTAATGTAGACCCGTGATTAATAAACCCCCTCCTTTTAAGGGCCTTAATATGAGGACCCCTATTATAATCCTTATTAAGGGGAGGGGGTTTATCAATCGCGGGTCTGGGTTATCCATGAAGGAGTGTTTGGATTAGGGTTTAGGTTTTGTAGATTGTAGGCGCGACAACTGCTGCATGATCTGAGTACACGAACATTCCATAATACCAAGGGTTGAGGGGCATGAGCTCGGAATATGGAATAAGAAGTTAGAACTTATAGGTTAGTAGGGAGATACAGGATATTGAGGACTTCAGCACATGTGAGGAGTTTCAACTTTGGCGCATACGCTTCCATACTCAAGGTGTCGTCCCAGTTAAGCAATACTCCCAATACTTCTCGCTTGAAGCAGTGTGTTCAGAAAGGCGGTCCTTTCTGTACTTGGGCCTAAAGCCTAAACCCTAAACCCTCGAGAACTTTCATGTACCCTGGGGTATGAAATGCCTATCCCAGGGCTGTTCTTGGGCAAGCCCCTCACAAAACCCTATGTTAAGTCTGTGCGTATCTGCACATGCATATGTATTATTCTCAAGATTATGGGCCCCTTTTGTGTATGAATAATATAACAGCAACTAATATCTAGGGGTACTAAAATGGGACCCTTGTCTTGGGAATTACCCATATGTATATATATATATATATGCATATACATGTATATATATATATACACATATATATATACATATATATATACACATATATATATTTATATATGTATATATATATATATATGTCCATCTATACCTGGATCACTGAGGCTTCCCCGGCCTCTTGGCACGAGGATGTGGCTTATAGCATCCTAGTGGATCGCTTTGCGAATGGAGACCTTTCCAACGACGAGGCCAGCTCTCTTCTGTTTAGGGTTTAGGGTTTGGGTTTAAGGTTTAGGTTTAGGGTTTAAGGTTTAGGGTTTAGGGTTTAGGGTTTAGGGTTATGCGCATCCCAGTATCCCCCTAAATAACCCTTATAACATAGGGTTTAGGGTCTAAACTCCCGGTATCCCACTTGATAGCCCCTAAGATATAGGGAGTAGGGTTTAGGGTCTACCCGGTGAATAACTCTCATAATATATGGTTTAGGGTTTAGGATCTAAACTCCTAGTATCCCCCTTAAAACCCATATCGTATAGGGTTTAGGGTTTAGGGTCTAAACTCCTAGTATCCCCCTTAACAACCCCTATCATATGGGCTTTAGGCAGCTTCTGTACATGTTTTGAAGAAAGCCACGGTTGGCACGTAGGCGCAGTCTCTAGATATAGACGGAACTCCTCATCTCTGCCAAGTAGTTGTCCGCGACCTGAGAAGTCTCTTTGACCTGTCTGGGTGTTTTGGTAAAGGTGCTCGGACATCATTGCAACTTCTTGCATGCTGTGCGTACTAAGTCTTTCCAACCAATCTTGCTGTGGATGTCGTAAAGCCTGGGCCGTGTAGGAACAAGGATTTTTGCGACCTCACACCTTGCCGTATGTTTTTTTTGCTGAGGTGCCGCATGATGAAGTTCCTGCACAGGCAGCCTCCATGCTTGGAACCCTAGAACCTTTCAAATACTCCAGGCCCCTGTAAGACTGCAAGCCTCAAGTGCAAAACCCGCCGAACTCCTGAGACCTTGCAGAAACGCAATTTGATAAAACTGCAGGGGGAGTTGCTCAAAGTTACAATTATAGTATAGAAGTCTACCCCCCCCCAAATCCCTCCGTAACCTCCCAATACATCCTGGGGTCGCTGCGGGCAGCTCTTATTTTGACAAGACCTTTAGTGTGACCGTGATCTCTCTTTCTTTCTCTCTCTCTCTCTCTCTCTCTTTCTAGATCCGAACTACCCGTGAGCCCTGTCAAGATGCAGAAGAATGGCTAACGAGGACAAACCAGGCGTTTCCGAAAGGGAATCCTCGTCCCTAAAGCCCTAACCCCACACCCTAAAAGGCTCCCAAAAGGATTCCCTTTGACCCTGGTCATAGGTGAACATCCCGGACTTCCAGCGCGAGGAGATGAAGGTGCTTAGGGTTTGGGGTTCAGGGTTTAGGGTTTAGGATTGGGAAATGTCCTGAGGGCTTGGTATTTAGGGTTTAGGGCTTAGGATTTAGGATTTGGGGCGTAGGGATTTTGGGGGTTTGCAGGAGTGGATCCCTACAAAAAATTGATTCTTCATGACCCTTTACAATCCCTTATATGAGCCCTAATCGAACCTCCTTAAAGGGAGGTTATATGGGGTTTATATAGGGGACTACTACAGGGGTTCCTAAGGTGGATACCAGGAGTTTAGACTATGGCTCCTAGAATCCTTACAGAACCCCTGCATAACTCCAGGAGGCCCCACCGAGGGGATCCATGACTAAGGCTCTGTAAGGTTCCCCAAAGGTATTCTAATCTGGGACTCGGGGTTTAGGGTTTAGGGTTTAAGTGGAGATGTTGTTTTAAGTTGGGGTTCATTTGCAAAGGGTAGGATTTGGAAGTTAGAAACCCTGAAGCCTATGACCTGTAACCTAGAAATCTGAACCCTGAACCCTGAACCCTAAACCCCAATCCTAAACCCTAAGCCCTAAGCCCTAAACCCTAAATTCTAAACCCTATAATAGTAGTTTCCATTTTCCCTCCATTATCGTAATATATCCCCAATATAACACCAACATAACCTAATATGACCCTAATATAACCCCATGTAACCCTAACATTAACTCTAATCTAACCCTAATGCAACCCTAATATAACCTCTGTATAACCCCTATATAACCCCAGTGTAATCCTAGTATAACCCCGGCATAACTCCAAAAGCTTCCGAGGATGGCCAGCCATGGTCCATCCATCAGTGGCGGCATGGGGGCGACCTCCAAGGCGTCAAGGGCCGGCTGATGTATCTGAAGCTGGGTTCACCCATTGGGGTAGCATTGGGGTTCTGGTATAGGGATACTGGAAGCTAAGCTGGAAACTACTATTTCGGGTTTAGGGTTTAGGGTTTAGTTTCGAGGGTTTAGGGTTGAGGGTGTAGGGTTTTAGGGTGTTGTTGGAAGGTGGTCAAGGTTCTAGGGTTTGGGGTTTTTGGATCGAAGCTGAGGGTTTAGGGTTTGTGATTAGGGCCTTGAACCCAAACTCACCGGCTCACCTTCAAGCCTGAATCTCCAGCAGTTTGGGGTTCTGAGTTGTGACTTAAGGGGTGAAAGGGAGTTTTGGATTTGTCCCGGCTACGGACAGGACAGGTATTCGAAAAAAGGTTTAGGGCATTTTCGGGTTGATAATTAAAGGGCGTCCTGGATGATAGTAGGGGTCATGACATGACAGATTTTCAAGTTTCAGGGTTTTCCAGTTTTCTGGCTCAGGCTGGAATGTGCACAGGCAACAAGAGTATCCCAAGGAGAAATAGGTCAAAATTGAACCTTGGTACTCTAAGTAATACTCCCCCCCCCAATATTAAACTTCAACACCCCAGTAATATTAAATACATCCACTATACTATATATTATATTTTACCAAATGATGGAATATTCCTTATTACAGGGGGTGGGTGAGGGTTTAATATTAGGGGGAGGGGACTATTCGGTATTAAGCCCTAAACGCTAAACCCCCCCAAAAGCGGCCTTCACTTCGACAACCCGCCAGATACGTACACTCCTAGGAAGCAGCTGGGCGTCTCAACAGTGGTCTTGTCTCCAATCTTCCACAACAGCGCCGGTGAATACCATGGCTCCTGCACATCGGATCTCTCCAAGAATCTCGGCTTCCTCAAAGCAGACCCCTGATTAATAAACCCGCCTCCTTAATAGGGATTATAATCGGGATCCTAATACAAAGGCCCTTAAAAGGAGGGGTTTATTAATCATGGGTCTACATCAGGGTTTAGGGCCTGGGGTTTGGTGCCCGAAGTGTAGGGCGGAAAGATTCTAAGCTGTGGCTGACTAAAGCAAGCATGGAACCTCATGTAAGGCCGTTTCAACAGCGGTTTTTGTGGTGTTGCTTCCGGCGTTCCGGGCTTGTTTGAAGGGATACGCATTAATGGGGCTTGTTGGTATATCATTGCTTTCCCAAGATGTCAGGCTAAGTACCCTAAACCCTGAATAGCAGTTTCCATCTTATTTGCCATTATCCCAATATAACCCCGATATACTATAGTTTGTTACATTTTCTTTTCCATTATCCCTATAAACATCAGTACAACGCAGAGAGCCTGAAATTCTGGGGTTGGGTAGTGGAGCTGAATGTGAAAAAATTACGGTCCCTTGGGCAAGTAGGGTCACATCTCCTATGAAGGGTCCCTACACTCCAAAGCAGGCTGTGCTTGATTCTTTCTTTGGTGCCCGTTTTGCGGTGCGGGATGGCTGCTTAGTTTTTTTTTGAGCCTCAGGGTTCAGATGAGCTGTACCCTGGGTAGGCCCCTGGGATATTTAAATATTTTCCCTAATGGCTTTAATAGGGGACCATACATACTAATATTTTTCAAAGGGTTTTAGGGGCCAACCCAGTACCCTAAACCCTAAACCCTCTGCATCCTCAGCAAGTTGCAATCTTCTAGATCACTAGGCATCCCCTACCACCCTAAGCCACTTGGCCCTCTGTGTAGCCAGTGATGACACCAAGCCTACGCCAAGCTAACAAAATATAGGCCCTTTTTGAGAGGACAGTAGTTGTAGGGTCTTTGTTGGGCTTCCATGTTGGTTTGGGAGAAAGCAACAGTCTGAACAGTACCAACATAAGATAGAAAGGTTGATGATAGATGGTTTTCATGAAAGCAGTCAAGGGGGGGGTATAAACAGTACCAACAACGACAATAGCAATACATAGCTCTGTATTCACGATTACTTGCTGCTGCGCCACAGGGCTCCTTCTTCCCAATTTGTCTTTCCATATTCAATTTGTAAAATGGGTGTCCTGAACTCCCAAAGACCCAAACTCAGCCTCAAGTGCGCTAAATACCTGAGACTAGATGCCTTAGACTCTACCTCTGAATGCCTTCAATTTAACTGTATCCCTGAGGCTTTAGGGTTTAGGGCATCGGGTTTGATCCCTAAAGCCTGGAAACACCAATGGTTTAGGTTTTAGGATTCAGGGTTCAGGATTCAGGGTTTAGGATTAGGGGTTTAGGGTAGGTGAACTCCAGACCCAAGCAGCCTAGCACGGTCGAGCGCTGCCCCAAATGAAGATGGACACTCAAATCGACCCAGCGAAGTCTACTAGCCTTTGAAGACCCCTAGACCTTAACCCTAAACTCTAAACCTAAAGCCCTAAAGCTTAAACCCTGAAACGGACCAGGAGGGTAAAACTCGTGATTAACTTCCGAACCCCGGCCCTATATTTTAAGTCCCAATCCTAGCCCGTACGCCCCAAGTCCGAATCAAAACTCTGAAGCCCCAAGCCCCAACATCCTAAACCCCAAGCCCCAATGCCTACACGAATCCAAAACCCCTCGATCCTGCAGAAGGGGACGTTGTGGACATTGGTTTGGTGACCACTCTCTCTCTAGATGCTGGTGTGCTGCCTACCTAGGTTTCATGTACAGGCGGCTACAGTGTCGCTTTCTACTTGTCTTTGTGATGTTAATCATGATTCTAGCACCAGAAGCTCGTCCTCCAACAAAAGTGCAGGATCCATCTTCGATCGTTGGGGAAACCTTCCGTTAATCATAACTAATGTTAGCCTGGATAACATCATCCAAACACATTGAACAGACAAGTGTCCACAGCGTCCCCCTCGAGAAAAACCTAAACTCCAAACCCCAAACCCCAAGCCCCAGACCCCACCCCACACCCTAAACCTTATGCATCCCTACATGAAGTAGGATTTTTATTATGGTCTTTGGTGAGTGTATATAGGGTTCCCTAGGAATATTGGTGAGTGTATATATTTGGAGTCCAATTTGGGGGACCTTATATAAAAACCATGGGTAGTATCAGGTGAGGGGTGACTGTCCTACAGGTCTTGCACTCTCTGCCCAGATCTTGAAAGCAATGTAGGGGCCTCAAAAACTAGAGCTTTGGGTGTAGGGGTTAGGGTGTTTCAGGGTTTGCGGTCTAGGCTTTAAGGCTCGTCGTTTGAGGGTTTAGGGGTTTTAGGTGTAGGGTTTAGAACAGGGCTCTTTTACAGGAATTATAGCGTGATTATATAGAGATGTGTGGGGAAATATCGGGATATGTAGCAGGTCGTGGGAAAAACCGAACGGGAAAAACATGGAAAATGAAGGACTATGCAGGGGTTTGCAGGGATTGTGTGCGGAGCGTCAAATTAGAAATCTAAACCCTGAATTGTTTTGGGGCAATGCGGGCCTAGGTCTGACCATCGAACGTACTGAGTTTTCCAGTATACTACGCTATAGTATTAGGGTTCGGGGTTTAAGGTCATATACGGATTATAAAAGGGCAAGCTTGGTAATTATGCAACTTCCTACAGTAGGCCTCAGCGGATATTCTTGCGTTTCAGGTCTCCTCTTTGGGCGTATCATAATTCGCGATCGCATGCGTGCATCAAGCAACACAACCCTTACCGTTTGGAACGAAATCCGTGGTAGGGCTAACTGTCACAGCAGTCGGGAGGTTCCGGATTGACCCTCAGCCCTAAACCCTGAGCGCTACACCTTATGTATTTCATGTGGGTGGCATCCAAAACAATAGCTTCAAGCTTGTAACGAAGCAACCTAAATGAGCGGAATTTGGGGTTCGGGGTATCTTGTAAAAAGCTAGATAGGGAGGATACGGGGACACCATTGGTAAATATCCAGGCTTCTACATAACCTAAGACACCAGGCGACAATTCCCGAGGGCCGCGCACAGAAATTAGACAGTTCAATGCATACCCCTAAGCCACCCTAAACCCTAGACCCTAAACCCCCTAAACCCCCTAAACCACCCTAGACCCTAAAGCTTCAAGCTGAAACAGCATGTAAACAGATCCCCACACTTCAGCAAAATCCCACTGGCAAATATCATAGGATCCTAACCCCCCCATTCAGAGCCTCCTGATGACGGGACTAATGCGGCCCCTTAGTGAGTGGGTAACTGAACCCTAAACCCGAAACTCTCGCTTATTCGCGCGAATCCAGAGGTAGTTGGTACTTTTAGTCTGGGGAGGTGTCCTCTTGGGCCGATCCTCTCAAGATAAGGTTTAAGGTTTAGGGTTAGGATGGCCCACTGCATGTAAGTTGCCATAAGCAAGATTTAATGTGGGGTGGGGGCATGTGATGTTCGGAGAAGGTCATGTAATTCAAGGGCCCTGTTGTAATTATTCAAGCCGATGAACATACTTAGCAAGTTATACTTACGAGTGAAATTTTGCTACATCCCTTGACCTTATAAACCGTACACTCTATAACCTTTTCCATCCCCATAAAACCCCTTTACAAGAACCCATCGAGGTTACAATTTTATGCCTAAACTGCAAAGCCCTTAAGTAGGTACCCTCAACATCGACGGTGTTTGTGCAATCTGTGCTTAAACTCGAAGAACTTGGGTCTAGGGTTTAGGGTCTATGGTCTCTAGGGTTTAGGGTTTACGGTTAAGGGTTTAGGGCTAAGGAACCGGAGAGTTATAAGCGGTTGTCGAGGTTCTTGTTCCGGATTTTTGGAAGGGGAACTTTGCGAACCTCAAGAAGATGCCTGGAATTAACTACTCCCAATGGGTTCAAGGTTTAGGGCCTAAATCCTGAATGGAACCCCCTGACTGGCCCCTCCACATCCGCGCTTGCGGCGCAAACTGCTTTCGGGGAGCTGGCTTCGCCAAAACCCCCCACCAGGAAGAGCTTTCTGCAAGAGCCTGAGGTCCTAAACAACTTTGAGGTTTAGGGAAGATGATGATGAAACCCAAAGCCCTAATAACCGCATGCCCTTCAGCCCTCCCAGACAATGAGCTCTAGTCGTTCATCCGGCGTTACAAATCCGCGACACCCCTAGCCCCAAACGCTAAACCCTAAATGGTAGTTTCCATTTCATTTTCCATTATCCCAATATAACCCCAAGATAACCCCACCTATAAAACCCTAGAACCCAAATCGCAAACCCTAAATCCAGGATTGCTTCGGGCTTCGGGAGCCCAGGTAGATGGGTTGGGGCTTAAGAAAGTGCTGTCTTGCTTTGATCCCTAAGCCCTAAACCTAAGGCCCTGAACCCTAAAGCCTAAGCCCTAAATCCTACATGGGGAGTTGATTTCCACGACGATCTTGGCAACCTGACTTTCATAAGCTCTAAGCCCTATAGGGTTTAGGGTTTAGAGGTTGAAGGCTTGAGAGTTTAGGGTTAGCGGTTTAAGGCTATAAATCCTAAAGACTAAACCCTTAGCCTGAAGGTTTAGGGGTTAGAGTTTGGGGTTCAGCGTTGATGGTGCCTTTTGGGGAGTTATGATAACAAACCCTGATAGCCTTCACGGTTCGGGTTTTAGAGTTTAGGGTTGAAAGGGCTATGACCATAGCAGATTGGCGTACATCTTATGGCGCCCGGCTTCTTCAAGCCTGAAATAGAGCTCTAAAGATCCTTCAGGCACTTTTCGCTCCCTTGCAAATCGCCGATGCTGCCTCTCAACTGAAGATATGATTCACCTAAACCTCAGGGTTTAGGGTTTAGGGTCTAGGGTTTAGGGTTAAAGCATGTTTAAAGCAGGTAGTACCTGGAGTAAGCTTTAGGGACTCTTGCTCCCATATACTGAGCCACTCAGCTCTACATTGTGTTTCACAGAAACACCCAGTTCTAGAAATCTCAAACCTGCTTCTCAAGAGCTACCGCAAAAGTCTCCTACTCATAGTTCGGGCTTGGGTGGTATGGGCAACCTTAAAATCTTAACCCCTTAGCACTGAGCCCTGGATTTGCTGGCAATGTTTAAGGCCGAGAGTTTAGGATGGACGACTCTGAAACCAACTTGGATCCATCAAAAAAGAACGTGACCTGCCAACAAAAGAGCTTGGTGTAGTGCTAAGCCCTAGACCCTGAACCCTGAATCCTAAGCCCTAAATCCCGACACCCTAAACCCTAAACCCTTAATAGTACTTTGCATTCTCTCGTCCATCATCCCTATGTAACCCCTATGTAATCAAAATATACCCTAATTAATACCTAAGCCCTAATTCCATAAGACCCCATTATACTAGCTTCCATTTTCTTTTCCTTTATCCCTATGTAACCCCTACATAATCCCAATATATACCCTATTTAAACCCTAAACCCTAAATTCCATATGACCCCATTATAGTAGCTTCCATTTTCTTTTCCTTTATCCCTATGTAACCCCTGCATAATCCCAATATATACCCTATTTGTACCCTAAGCCCTAAATTCCATATGACCCCATTATAGTAGCTTCCATCTTCTTTTCCTTTATCCCTATGTAACCCCTACATAATCCCAATATATACCCTATTTAAACCCTAAACCCTAAATTCCATATGACCCCATTAT
>CAJNIZ010006422.1:4840-17744 GCA_905231905.1 Symbiodinium pilosum
GATTATATCCTCCTTTTGGGTAAAGTATTTTATATAAGGAGTATTATGTTACTAGGTTCAACCACCAAAATAAACACTACTCAGGTGGCCCAGTTGGTTGTAGAGCCGCTATGGCTCTATGGCACTGACACCTGGGCTTGGACCCTCAGAATTGTAGGGCTTGAGGGTTTGTGTTCAGAGTTTAGGATTTAGGGTTTAGGGTTTAGGAGTAGGGTGGGTTTAGAGTTTAGGATTTCGGGTTTAGCGTTTGTGGTTAGTATCATGTGCTCCCCCTACTGGCTCCCAATACCACCCCCTGCAAGCTCCGCGTGAAATTCGCTTTGGTTAGCCCTAATTGTCCATGAATAGCCTTCATTTCGAGGGAACCTAGGGGAGGGCATTATGGGGGGGGGTGGCAGGGGTGGAATATGATGCCTGATCATCGTCCCCGTCCAGTTGTAGGACACTCTCGAGACATATGAGACATACATGATCGGGTGACCAACTACGAATGAACAATGTGAACACTGTATACTTTCCTCCAAACATGGATCGTCATACTGCGCCCTTCAAAAGGAAAGTAGTCTTTGCAGTTTTTGTGGCCTAAATCCTAAACCTTAAGCCCTAAACCCTGGGGGGGGCTTCCATGGCTGTTTGCCAGAGGACGCTCTCATCCTCCGCAGACCCTCACCACATATGGGGGCTTCCCGAAATTAGGGGTACCACTTTTGGTTTTCCGGGTTTAGGGGGTTTACGCAGGGTTAGGGTATAGGGTCCCCAGAATAAGGATTATAGCGTACTGGGGTCTATACATCAGGGAGATTAGGGAAACTAGCGTATCACGAAGGGAACATGATCTCGCTCGGGTTTGTCTACACTGAGCAAGATCAGGATTGCTGCTAAACTCCCCAAACCCGTTTCGGATTTCAATTCTGGCCTTTCAGTCGCCAGCTTTTGTCTTCAATCTTCTGGATCTATGTTGGAGTGGAATGGTCTAGCCTAAACCCTCATCCCTGCACCCCTAGGTACCTCTTTTTCCCTTTCATTTTTGGGTTCTCTTTTTTAAGCTGAACATTAGGAACAAGAGCACCCTTCTTATCAAGGGGTTACTGGGGCACCTAAACCCTAAACCCTACATAGACCCTTAAGTGTCAGGTGACAACCTTGACTCTGACACCCCAAGCCCTTTACACCCCGTTTAGGGTTCAGGGTTTAGGTCTAAACAGGCTTGCTGGCGGCTAGTAGGGAATGAAGCGTTGGACTTTAAGGTCTGCTACTTTGAGTTAAATGGGAACGACTACAAGGATCCATTCCTCCGTGCTGTACAAACCAACTGTAAGTTCCTAAATGCAAAACCTTTTTCTATCCGTGCCCTCATCTATAATTCTAAGCCCTTCTGAAATAGTATGAAACAACCCATCAGCCGTAAACCTTAAAACAAAATAGTCGTTTCCATTGCCTTTTCCATTTCCTGCTGCCCATCCCGTAAGTGGTAGTTTCATGGATAGGGGCCCTCATAAAGACTGCGATATACAGCACCAACCAGTCTTCACCAACTAAAGTCCCTGTTAAGTAGGTAAGTCAAAAAGCATAATAAGATCCCCATACTATCTACTTAAGGGCCAACCCCACAGACCCTATACCCACTTAAGGGGAACTAATTATACAGTTCCCGTAGTTGTAGGAATGCCTAAGCCCTAAACCCTAAACTCTACAAGGTCATGAGCCGGCCGAACATCATCCGCCTGGGACCACCAGATCTGACGAGGAGCAGCAACTTGCATGGCCTCTTGGATGATTTAGGGTTCAGGATTTAGGCCCCACTAATTAGCAGTTGGATAATACTTGTAATATAGACATATAGAGCCCTTAATATGACCCCTATTATAGACTGTTAATGGGTGGGGGCAGGGTCCAACATCCTTGGGATGTGAGGCTTTCCAACAATTTAGGGCCCTTTTTAAGAGGGAATTAGTGTAATATAGGGGTATATAAGGATATACAACGTTTAGGGTTTTCAAAAATGGGGGTCCTTTTTTGGGTCCGCGCCGCTTTGGGGAAGTCTCCATGTAGTCTTTGCAGGGCTGGGCTTCCTGTTTTCATGGTGATGATGATGAGGATCTGAACTCGTTCCGGTAGGTTTAGGGTTTAGGGTTTAGGGTTTAGGGTGCCATGACTTTTCATAGATTCCTTAAACCCTAAACCCTGAACCTTAAACAAGCAACCCTGGACCCTAAATCCTGAACCCACTCAATCGCCGGTATGCCGAAGCCCGCGTCTCCTAGGAAGCTTCCTCGCTGGGTACCTCCCGAACGGGACGGGCTGCAGCATGCTTGCGGCGGGTATAGGGTTTAGGGTTTGGGGCTGTTGATGTAGAAGCGTGAATGATCACCAATATTAGTTCCTTGTAATCCTGCAATAACCCTAAACCTTAGGCAAGAGTATGATGTACCCCCGGACTCTATCTTGATGAAACAAGCCCCTACATTTGGGTTTTTAACTTTCTGTGCGGCATTTCTTAACACGCAAGTACTGAAGGGATATTGGGCTTTCCCAAAATTAGGGGTCCGTTTCAAGGGGGTATAGGGAAATACAAGGCTATGCAGGGTTTTTTATAGGGTCATCTGGGGATTTGTAAGGTTTAGTGTTTCCCCAAATTAGGGGTGCTCTTTTGGGGCTCCCAGAATAGGCATTACAGTACTTTGCGGTCTAAATCAGGGTACACATAGCCTAGCCGCTGAAACCCAGGTGTTGGAGCTTCCGCGTTGCCCTGAACTCCCACTACCCTGCACTCCAACACCCAAACTAAATCCTAAATCCTAACCCTGAAACCCTAAACCCTAAATCCTAAACCCTAAATCCTAAACCCTGAACCCTAAATCCTAAACCCTAAGCCCTAAAGGCGAAACATTCCCAAGCTTCTGTAGCCTTCCCATGTCTTGCCACATGCCAAAGTCCCCCCTGTTCTTCTTCGCTGACAGGTCACCTTTGCAAGCACAGTAACGGGTCCTGGCTCATATTTTTTCGTCTCGTGGTAGGCGGCCCGGCAGGCAACTCTAACAACTCATTCCCCTAAGGTCTTGCGTTTTGAGTCGACCCACAGGGAGTGCCTCGACAAGCGTTTCTTAACTGCCTGCGAGATTTGCGAGCAGGCTCGCAAAGGGTTTGTCACGGTGGGCCCACTTCAGCATTTCTTGAGGTGGTCTCCGGCATCAGGACGGCGTTGTAATCGACGAGTGCTCGACCAGGTCTCGTCAAGCCCAAGAGAGGCAGGCCACTTGAGATGTTTTTGTTAGCTCCCATCTCGGATTCTCTCTTAGCATGGTATACCCGGCCTGACAGGTTTGTGGTTCACGGCTGCCTCTATAATGAGCGAGTGGAGAGTGTGGCAAGTTCATCTCGGCGCTGACTGCGCCCAAGCTGTGCCTAAAAGCAGCCGTGCTGAGCGTCCTGCCGTGCCGCTGGCTGTGTTTGCCAAGCCTCTGAAATCTGGCGTTAGCGTCGGTGATTACCGTGATGGAAACCTTACCCTGTCTACGGGCCAAAACTCAAAATCAATAGACGCAGTTCGCAATTACTCCCGGACTCCTGCTGCCCCTGCCGCTGTTGCCGCCGCCGTTGCTGCTGGTGCCGTTGCTGTTTTCACAGCCCTAATTTGACCTGCTATATTATTTCCCAGAAACCTGGCAGCAGCGCTCTCCTTCACGGGCTTTTTCATGACCCCTCACCTAGCTGGAAGACTGCTGGCCAGATCTTCAGTGTTCTTCGCAAGCTCTCAGCTGTGTTAGATAAGGCCATCCATGGTACGGCAACAGCATCATGTCCTCACCATGCTTGCAGTTTCGGGGAAGGCTGTGTGGACCCTTTTGTTTGCAAGCGGGGGGCCCCCGCTTTTTAAAGTCCATCGACGCGTGCGAATGCGTGCGATAAATGATCAGGCATCAGGTCGTCGCCGCCATCGATGCTTGCACTGAAAAACAAACATCGGGTCATCGCCTAGGCCATCAAGGCTTGCAAAAAAGAACGGGCGACAAGTTGTCGCCACCATCGATGCTTGCGCCAAAAATCAAGCGTCAGGTCGTCGCCTTGTGGATCACCCACCAACAACAGCAATTACTACTGCTGCTGCTGCTACTACTACTACTACTACTAAACCCTAAGCCCCCTGCTGTCAAGCTGCCAAACTATCCTAAGCCCAAAGACCCAGTATTTAAAGTGTGCAAGTACAGAGGGAGGTCAGGCATTGATCCTTCTCACATCTCCTCAAGATAGGGTCCATTGTTCTGCCCAAACAAAACTAGGATCTAGAGCCACCAAAAGGGTCCTACAGAGACCACTGTCAAGGGGATCCTATACGTGCCATGGATTTGCTTTGAGGGGTATACAGGAAGACCCGAATTTGCTGCAATTCGTTTTGCTTGCTTACTTGTGCTTGTCGGAAAGTGGGTCCCTGTAAGAGTCCCTAAGCCCTAAACCCTAAACCCGTATGGATTAGGATCACTATAAGAATCCGTATGACAGCCTTTGTAATGGTATTTTTTTTTCCTTCCGTCACTTTCCCTTAAGCACCAATCAGTTGGCGTAGTGGATGGCTTCCCCTGAGGCTCCAAGTCTATGAATATCCCATACTGGGGGCCTGAAAGTCCATAAGTATGACCTACTTTGGGCTATTTTCCGAGGTGTAGCTACTATATACCCTGTATGTATATACCCTTCGGGGTCCCTAAAAGGCCTAAGGGCCCATATCAGGGACACATACTTCTAACCTTCGATATTCAGGGGGACTTAGTAAGTTCGCCAATAAACCTTGTAAGCCGTATTACGCCACTTACTAAGTCCCAATGACCCTCCAAGTAGGCTTCTCTCAACAACCAGGCCCGGATGCCAACGTCTGTTTTGTCCTTTGGTTCAAGGTTTAGGGGCTTAAGGGGTTTAGGGTTTAGGGGCTTAGAGGTTTGGGGTTTAGGGGTTATTGTTCTCTGTCACAGCAGCTGACGCACTGTGCAGGATTGTCTTTTAAATCTACATCCCAAAACCCAAAAAATCTAAGCATTAAAGTATAAGCCTTAAACTCTGAACCCAAAACTCGAAACACAGAACCCCAAGCCTTTCAATCTTCAGGCTTCATGGCTTAGGCCTTGGGGTTTAAGGTTGCATTTCAAGGGGTTACAAGGGGTATACAGGGGTTATATCGGTCTATGCTTTAGGGGTTTAGGGTTTAATGTTTGGGGTTCTATATCTAGCGGGGTGTGTAGGGATATTTGAGGTTCAGGGTGAGGGGATGTTGTGCGGGTTGTTCTAAAAGTCTTTGTAAAGAATGGACCATTGGAAATACACTCCCTTGAAGGGGATCCTAACGGATTTAGGTTTTAGGGTTCATCATACCTTGTCCTCACAGACCAGGAAAGTACAATCAGGCAGCAGCTTGGTGCACTTCGCGACCTTATCAAGATTGGACAGACCCTAGACCCTAGCCCTGAAGCGCGAAGTATCAGCTTAAGCACGCTAGCTGTTCACATTCCACAGATCTGAGGACTTGCCCTTTGACCCACACTCTGTCATTCACCTAGGTATTTCATCAATACATATATCATCTTGCGCAACACTGCATTCCCCCTAGAAAGGACCCCAACAAGATTTCCATAAGTTTGGAGCCCTAAACCCTAAACCTTAGTTTCTAAACCCCAAGGCCCTAAGCTCTAAATTCTAAACCCTAAACCTTAGAACTGCAAACCCCAAACCTGAAAATCCTTGCATTCCTAAACCCAATGGTTCAGGGTCTAGATTTAGGCCTAAACCCTAAACCTTACTTGCAAAGCGTGCAGGACAAATGCCATGGGACCGATGATCAAGGCCATAGTTTGTGTAATCTCTTCATACCACGGTTCTAGATCTTGGGGTTTAGGGTTATTTAGGGTTATACAGGGTTATATAGGGTTACATAGGGTTATATAGGGTTACATAGGGTTATATAGGGTTATATAGGGTTATATAGGGTTTGGGGAATAGGGTTTAAAGGATTTAGGGTTTGGGGTTTAGGCTTCATAGCTTTCTTTTATAGGGTGTAGGGTGTTGAGCGCCACCCCACCCCCTAGTAGTGAATACTCCCGCATAAAGGACCTTGTGTATCGGCGACATGTTTATTATTCGGATTGGGGGGGTAGATATTAGTATGAAGGGATTCTCTGGCCCTTCATCCTTATAAGCTACAGCAGAATGTGCCAGAAAAAGGCTTAGCAAAGTCTTACTTAGTCTAGTTCGGACCTCGGCATGCCATATGATAAGCCAAGTTACCCCATGTTTAACAAGCGTTTCAGGCTTGGTACCCCTCAAGGGATTTTAAGGGACTACATTGGCTCATATAAGGGCTATATGGGGGAACCTTTTAGGGGTCCGACCTTAGGGGTACAACCTAGGAAACCTTGAGTTGAACCTTCTTTCCAAGTCGCCCTGGCCTTCCAGGAAGACCCTAAATCCTGAATCCTAAGCTCCAAGCCCCATGCAGTAAGGAACTTAAATTAGCTTACCAGAATATGGACAAAAAGCAACTATTTGGGTTTCCTTTTATAGTACCTGAGTTTCAGTACCTGAACAGCAACCCAGCAATAGATCCCTAAGCCTAAGCCCTAAACCCCGGTAATAAATAGGTCCCTAACCCTCAGCTCCTGTACTAAACCCTAAAGGCTGAATCCTGCCAGGTCATTTTAGAAGATGCGACCACCGGCGACATCGACGCCTACGGCTGCTTCGGCTTCATTCCAAACGAAGCGACGGTAGCCGGGGCCTTGAGACCATGCAGTCTAGGGTTTAGGGTTTGGGGCAAGTATCCGGGCTTCGACACTAGTCTCCTACATCCCTTTAACTTACTTGTGTAACACTTGAGATCGATCAAAACCATGTACCTTCCCATTTTTCATTGGGGTCAGTCGTTGAGGCAAACTCCCATGCGGGGATAAGCAAGGGCGTGCGGAAGGACCCGAACTGAACATGCGTTCTAAAGTCGATTATCATACTGGGTTGTACTGGGCCTTTTCAAGGTTTCCATGAAATTCGAAGCGCAATTAAGCCAAGTGTCGGTTCTGCAGTTGCTGGTCGTCTGGAAGTGTTCGGGACAATTTTTCTGTGTTAGCTACCTAGGGGGGGCTCCTCTCAAGACAGCGAATGCACCACGCGGATGTTTTGGGCTTAGGGTTTAGGGCTAGGAGCAAGCAAGGAGGTGGGCCTGATCTCAGCACACTCCCAAAGCTCCCTAATGAAGACCCATGATTCATAAACCCCCTTTTTGAAGGACCTTAACATTAGGATCCCTATTATAACCACTATTAAGGGAGCGGGTCGAAAAGTCATGGGTCTACATTAACCTTAAACCTTAAAACAAAGTTAGGATGGAACCCCACGTGAATCAGCACTCCTACTTGGAGTGTCCTGAGGACTTAGTAAGCAGGCTAATAATGGAAAGGAAATTGAGACTACTATAGTATTTTTGGGTTTAGGGTTAGGGTCAGCGGGACCTGGTAAGTAGGTCAATTAGTAAGGGGGGGGGAATACTGGTGATATTATATGGCTTAGAGGGTTTGTGGGGACCTACTGACCTTTTTACTAATTCTCCCTGACCCTCCAAGCATCCCCTGAAAAGTGACAGCTTGTCCAGCTAAACCATAAACCTTAAGCCCTAAGCCCTAGGGTTGCGTTGAAACCATTCCGGGGGAGCGGCGGGATTCAAAGTTGTGTTTTTTTTTTTGAGGGGCAAGAATTCTTTGGTGGCCGTTAGGAGCCACAGTGGATACTGAAAAACGGTGGATACTCAAAATTCTGCATCACCCTAAGTACCTATCACCGCGGGAACTATGCCATGTTTTATAGCTTACTACTGTCATGCAGGATTTGTAGTATCCACAGGATTCAGGGATTGCGCAGAATTCGTGAATACAGTGCGCCGTACGGTTCTACTATTATGGTAGCTCAGTCTCTGTTTCTCCGCAGCATTTCAATATGGTCTTATCGTTGCATCCCATCGAGTTCAAGACCCTAGAACCATGAAGCTCAAACTCCAGAAATCCCTTCTGAGAAGCACTCATTTCCAACCCTTAAACCATCCTAAACTCTAAATTCTGAGCCCTAAACCCTGAGCCCTAAGCCCTAACAGCCCGCCCTAAGCCCAAGACCCGAAACTCGAGAAGCCTACACCCTGAACCCTAAACCCCATTTCCCAAGGCAGGGGTTTACTGCGTGAACCGCTCTTGGTGCACTCCCCGTGCCAGCAAGGTGGAGCAGGATTGGCCGTTTTTTTTTTAGAGCTTGCGGATGTTGAACTTTAGGCTTGAGAGGTTAGGCGTTTACCTTCCCCCACACCAACCATTCAACTTGAAACGGGGCCCATTAAAGGTTTACTGTCCTTTTTCAAGGGATGCTCTATGAGGTTCTACTTGGAGGGTCAGAGAGACTTCGTAAGTAGGTTCATAACCCCTGTAAACCATGTAGTAACCCTATTTATCCCCAAGATTAACCTAGTTACTAAGTCCCAATGACCTTCCAAGTAGGGTTTTAGTGTTCAGGGCTTAAGGTCTTTGGGGCTTTTCCTTCTGCTGGTGCTTCTTAAGGGAGAGTGCGGAAGTGGATCCTTGTAGTAGTACGTATAAAAGCTATTATAGGGTTTAGGGTTTAGGGTTCAGGGTTTAGGGTTTAGGGTACGAATTCCCCCCTAATTCCCCTTAGGCACCAGTACGGGGTTCAATGCTAATGTTTACGGTGACTAATCCCCCCTTACGTGAAAACCCTCACACCACTCACATTAAACATTCCCAATATATTTGGGGGTGTCAGAAAAAGGGGTACCAGTTTGGGGGTTCCCACAATAAGGATTATAGTATTGTCGAGGGCCCGTAAACCCTTAAGTCTCAGGACTAGGTTTCTTGTCTTGTCTTGGCACCGTGTAGAGATGTTTATAGATTTCTCTCTTCAAGTTAATTAGGGTTAAGGGTTGAGGGTTCCCTGTTTCAAGTTCATACAGGGGTGTTGCTTCGGTGTCACAGCAAGCTCCGTCTGTGATCTTGGGCTCTTGATGCGAATTTCCACCCAAGTTCCTGGAATATTTTCTGAAATTCGTCGCCTAAACCCTATACCACAAACCCAAAACTATGTTGCCCATTAATTTCAGCTCAATCTTCACCACGCTCTACGCTTCAAATCTTGGCTCATGTATGAGCACATGTCCAAATCCCAGACCTACACCGTTGATCCCGAATCATATAGGCCGCTAGTCATGTGACTGCGGCGCGGCCGTATGAAAGTCATAGAGTGTGCCGAGGGTTGCAAGCAAGTCTTACCATCTTCATACCTTGCATTCTGGCGCATTGAAGCCTAATGTAGACCCCTGATTCGTAAACCCGCTTCCCTTAGTAGGGACTATAATCGGGATCCTAAGACTAGGGCCCTTGAAAGGGGGGGGTTTATTAATCATGGGTCTACCCTAAACCCTAAATAGTAGTTTCCATTTGTTTTCCATTATCCCTTTTTACCCCCTATATAACCCCTAATACAAGCCTATATTTTCTCCAGTTCCCGTTTCATTTTCCATTTTCTTTTCCATGTGATTCTCCATAATTGGGGTATAATATCCCTAAACCCGAAGCCCTATGTTACCCTATAAAACCCTTCGTAAACCTTATATAAACCCTATAACACCCTATACAAACCACCTTTTTTAAACATCAAAAAGCACCCAGCAGGAGCTTATCCTGGACGGCGGTAATCCCGCGCACCGGATCACGGTGTTGAAGGACAGCACTCTTTGCTACTTCATAGTCTCCCTCACGGGGCTTTATAGGGTTATATAGGGGATTTAAGTAGGGTATTACCATTGGGGTAATATTCGGGTTATATTGGAGTTATTTGGGAATAATGGAAAAGAACATGAAAACGACTATAATGGGTTATATAGGGGTTCTCGTGAATTCGCTTTGAGTTCAGGGCTCAGGGTTGAGGCTTCAGGGTTTATGGTTGTGTTTAGGGGCTTTGGGTTTGGCGTTTATCGTTTTGGGTTCAGAGAGTTTAAGGTTTAGGGGTTAGAGTTTTTGTCGATATTATGGTTTATCATCGCAGGAATGTTAAGGGTGGAGACTCCTGTGCGAGAAAGGTGTAGGGTGTAGTACCCTCAAAACCCGAAACAATAAGCCCAAAACTCCAAACCCATCCGCTAAGCCCCAAACTCCGAAATCTACTCTCTGAAGCGCAAAACCCCTATGTGGAAGTTGCTCAATGGTTAAGACCCTTCTTTATGGAAGAGTTTTACAAATGGCCCCTATTTTGCGAGGACCTTTGAACAACACTATACGACATGGGCTTTCCTAACACTCCCTTCTAGAACCCCTTAAGGCTCCCTCTCAAGCAGGGTTATTTCGGGAGAATTAGGGCTAATCATGGGACCTTGCGGGTAGGGGTTGCAAGGGGGAGGGGGGTGGTAGGAGAGAACATGACATACTTGAGGGTCCGGGAAACTTAGTAAGTAGGTCACGAATTGGGGTTCACATCCTCTAGTTGGGGTTAGTCAGCTTATAACCTCATGGACAACCTACTTCCAAAGTTTCGGGTGGCTTCTAAGTACAACAAAAGCCCAAAGTCTCAACCCTAAATCCCTAAACCCAAAAGCCCCAAACCTGAAAACCTTGAACCCCGAAGGCAGGCGTCACTTCCGTTTGCTACTGCGAGGCTGGCTGCGAACTGTGTTGCCGTTATGTTGTGCAGGGTTCAGGGTTTGGGTTGAGGGTTTGAGTTGTAGGTTTTAGTGTTTAGGATTTAGGGTCTAGGGTGTAGGGTTTAGGATGTAGGGTATAGGGATGGGGATTTTCTCGAAGGGGTGCTTGCAGGGGGAGCTGGTGATAGAGTTTAGGGTTTAGGGTAGTTTAATACTTCGTTTAATCTATTCTAAGCAGAAGCCCAGTGTTTGTAAACATCATCATTATGATTCTTTGTGTGGTCGCCTCGTTGCCAGTATCTACAAAACTCCACATCAACACCCTAAACCCTAACGCCTACACTCCCAAATCCTAAGCCCTAAATCTAAAGCCCAAACCCTATATAAACCCTAAACCTAAACCCCAAATCCTAAACCCTAAGCCCCAAACCCTAAACCTTAAAGCTTTTAAGAGGTTTAGACTACCTACATCCTAAACCCTAACTCCTAAACCCTCAACCTAAACCCTAAACCCTGAACCCTAACACCTAAACCCTAAAACCCCGACTAGCCTTTGTTTGCTGTAGTAGGCCTGGCCCCTGGACGACGCGCGATGCACAAGGCACCTGTTTCATGAAGGATTTAGGGCTTAGGGTTTTGGGTTTAGGCCGGGCATGCTGTTTATGGTTCAGATAATATAGCTGTAGTCTAAACTCCCTCGAAGGGGGTTGTATAGGGTTCAGTTTATCATAAGATATTCTAGTATACTATAATATGCTGTTTGAGGTTTAGGATTTAGGGTCAAACTTTAGGGATTCGGGTTTAGAATTTAAGGTTTGTAGTTCGGGTTCAGAATTTACGGTTTATGGTTTAGAGTTAAGAGGTAGTTTCCATCAATAGGAGGGCTTCATATAGACCCCCAAGTTGTACAGTCATCTCTCTTTAGGATTATAGACGAATGGTTTTGATAAGCTCTGAAGGCAGAATCTGGGAGCCTCTCGAAATTTTCCCCATACAATCTGTAACAGGGACCGCATAATCCCATTGTGACCCCATATACCCCAAGGGTCCCTGAGATACCATGCAGTCTGGGAAAGTATTTTATGGCTCTGCAGATGTTTTGGGGTGTAGGTGTAGCAGGATGATACGAGATAATGTTCCTGACTGAAGGCTCGGGGGGATTAGTAGATAAGTTATAAGTCCGCAAATGGGGGGGGGTGATTGCTTATGTTGTATAACATGTTTACTTGGTTCTTGAGCCCCCGCTAAGTTCTGTAGATGGGGTATGTTTGGGCGATAACTACAGATGAGCGGTATTTTCTCTGCGGATACTCTGATACCCAATGCAAAGTAAGACGTTATCTTCCTTTTGGGTATAGTGTTTTACATAAGGCATGTAATCTTACTGGTTTCATCCACAAAAAACGCTACTCAGATAGAAGTAGGTTATAAGTACCCATGGACCTCAAAATGTCACACCGCTCCACGTCGTCTCGATGCAGGGCTCTCAGGGCTTTGGTGCATTCTTCGTTTAGGGTTTAGGGTTAAGGTGTGTGGGTTTAGGGTTAAGGTAGTAGTGACAGCTTTATCAGCACGCCCTAGACCCTAGAGTTTCGACCCTGGCAGCATAAGGACCGATATAATTTTGGAGCTTTCAGGTCTGGAAACCTAAGCCCTAAATCTAGACCCTAAACCGTAAACCCCAAACCCTAAACCCTTAACCGCTCTCGAGTTGCAAAGAAGCGGACACAAGCTTGAAGACCCCTGGCCCCAGAGAGGGACAGTGAGAGGCACGCAGTTAGCAGGACGTTTAGGGTTTAGGGTTTACTGTTCAAGGTTTAGGGTTTAGGGTTGACCCCAAACCTTGCGCTCTGAACATGATGAAATGGAGCTGCCTCCTGTCGGGGGTTAGGGTTACCGAAATCCTTTTATTTAACGTGTTGCTATTTGAATTCTCTTTGCCTTCTGCGGGGCCCCTTCTGTATTCTATGACTTGAGGCCCTGCATTACGGCACACAAAGGTTACCCGAAGGGCCCCTACGGATATGAAGGGATTGCTAGGAGTGTCTGGGCTTGTGGAGGGTTCATGGTAAGAAGCTCCTATTTCTTGCAAGCTCAAGTTTCACACCCGTTTAGGGTGTAGGGTTTCTAATTTAGGGTTAGGGTTTGGAGCAATTGAAGGAAGCGCTACTTCGGAGGGTCAGGGGACTACATAAGTATTCTCAGAGCCCCTATAAGCCATGTAATAGCCCC